>JAANSM010000041.1:0-68396 GCA_036850725.1 Orchesella villosa | reverse complement strand
CCCCTTCATATATGGAACACCATTTAAATATATCTGGTATGTGATACAACCTTGGAAAAGAGGTTGTTTGTGGTCGACACATGTATCAAAATATCTTGTTGCGGTAGTAGTTCAAAAAATTATCTATTCATTCCCCTTCCTCAAGTATTTCTAGAAACTTATGGAATCAGCAAAAATCATAATTGATTATTTCACGGAATAGTCACATTGTACTAGTAACAGGGTGACCAATAAAAAAACTAACGATTTAATATTTACTATAAATTCGGCATAGTGTTTCATACGTGAAAGAATTAAATGTAAACGTTTATACAAGACCATCAATAAAGGCTTCTGATACCCCTACAATATGTTCTAAAGTTACTAAATATATTCCCTACATATGAAATGGTTTTGTGTGATTGTGAAAATTGTGGAGTTCGCTAGATTATGACAAGGAAGCTATTTTTAAAGGTGCCCTTTAGTTTACGAAACTTTTTCATTTTTGTACAATTAAACGTGTAGAGCGAGCATTAATTATGTCAGTTTCACTTGTAAAATAAGTATATATATATATATGTTTAACAGCTACATGGCATTTGCCCTTTGACCCTTTGTGTGTAACAAATAGTCTGAAATCATGGGTACTATTTACGTGCTGTATTGCACTCTCAACTGTGATGTATTGAATAATATCTCTGCAATTTTGGTCAATGTTTTGTCGCTATATACGAATGTTGATGTATCTCTTCCTGACACTACTGAATACGGTCCTCGCTAATTGGAAGAAACTTTTCTACTGATCTTTTTGATGTGCAATGAGAACGTGTAGTGTAATAACATTTTGAGTTTTTTTTATACTTCATCGATTGTGGAAGCACAGGGCACTTCAGGATTTTATACTTGTTCAATTGTAAGGACAACTAAGTTTGTAATATTTTTTTCCGTTTCTCTGCGTGTCTGTAAAATTATTTTACGATTGGTAAATCATATAGCACCAAATGAGTGCAAGCTGACATATCCGATCAGTTCATGGTAATTTTCATTTTTTGATCACATGTTTTCAATTATTTTTCTTGGTAAGCTGTGGCATTCAATATATGTAACATGATTTTCATCTTTTCATCGTATTTGTTAGCATGTGATAAAGGTACAAGGTCCAAGTCTAGAACAATGCCTCGCAGTGTGTTGTGAAAACCTACACGTAATAAAACAAAGGTGCATGCTAAACATTAAAACCCCACTCATATTTTACCAATTACGCGATTTATTTTAAATATTAAACTGAAGGAACTGATCAGAATATGCGGTGTGTAGTAGAATATTTGGCCAATTTGTGTGGCGAAAAGACTTAACTTGTTTAGTCCCTTAATTATTTCGGAGGCACAACTGTACATGTATTTTTACAGAGCCAGATGGAAAAACAAGAGACCCTCCCAAACTGCATTCTATCCGATGTTGCTCTTTATAGATGTATATGATTACTTGAAAAGGTTCCTTTAAGGTTTACACATCCAATTGGTAATTATCGTTTCAGGCATAAAAGGTTTGGAGAGTAAAAATTTTAAACAACGTTTTCACTTAATATTTCGGTATAAAAGTACTCAAACTGTGACAGTCAACAATAATGGTGTGGTCAGCACTATTTATTGTATCTGTAACTTTCTGTTTAATATGCCGTCTTCAGATTTTTGGCAAAACCTGCTTGTGTACGTACTCCTGCAAAGATCTAAATACCTAGCAACGGGTTGCGACCTACGACAAAAGGTACGCCACATATATTAAGCGAGACGGCCTTAGCTACAAACCCCAACCAATGCTAGGTTTCGCTTTCTATCGAATTGAATGAGGAATACGTGCATGCAATCTCAACTTTCACCAAAATTCATCCTCAATTTAATGTATAGACAATGAAGGAAATCTTGATGGTATTCATTTAATATAGTACACATTTTTCTGCATTGGTTATTTTTGGCTAGCAAAATGCTTCTTACAACTTTAAATACGAATGCTTTTTTTTGTGAGGGTCAATAATAATTTCCACGTGGTCCCGGAAAAAAACATGTATAGTTAATCCTCCTACTGGTTACACATGTAATTTAAAAATATCAGCCATAATTAATAAAATACAACTTTATAATGGTTTTTTTTATCCTCTCTAGTAACGTAATCCTTACAAATTTAAGACGAGGAAACACTTAAAGTTTAGTTAATGTATGTTGTTGATGAATAGTAGTCAGCAGTAGTCCTAAATACATTATGTATTAATAAACAATTAGCATTCACACAGGTATGAACAATCCTCTTACGTACAAATTATACAGTAACACTTCACTTTTTGTTTTCATATAAAATGAGCATTTGGTTTTGTTCTGATAGTTTTTAATCACTGTTACACAGCAGATCATTATCCACAGATCCACGGCTATATTACAGTTTTTTTAAATTAGCTGTAGTTATAATAATATATGTAGAATATATGTTATGTATGTTGTATGTATGAATGAATGTATGCATGTATGAATGTAATGTATGTATAAGGTGGCATAACCACAATTGTATAAATATTCGTCACTTTTCTTTTTTGTTAGTTTTATATTGAACAACTAGCTATAAATACACCATTGTTCCATTAAAGTAATCGCTTTAGAGAATATTATACCAGAAACCGAAGTTTTGTGTAGTACGTAATAATTGCAGTCACTATGACAAATAAAAACAAAAGTAAGTTGTGGAGATCGTCTTATACGTTGTTTTTTTTTCTTTTGAAACAGCGAAGATATTTGGTAAACTTTGACACTTATCAAGGAATCTGAAATAAGATCCTTATCGCAGTAGAAGAACATATATTATTATTTTGTAACTAAATGTTGAATGCACAGATAAGTAAAACATTTTTAAAAATTAAATTGAGGTAAGATTCTCTTTTTGTTGGTTTTCGTTCCAATAAAATGATGATGACGACATCTTTTTACTAAACAACTACTTGCATCAACAAACTTTTTGTCAGTCAGTTTTTTGTTTCATTTTGTTGCTGGGCATATAACATATATGTACTTACACTTATGTAAGGCTACATATTATAGGTTTGCGCGAACAAGCCTAAAAATGTATAATGTAACCATCTTTTTCCTGTTTATGTATATATATGTTAAATATAAATTACGAGCACTTAGTATTTGATCATAAAATTATAATTAAAATTACTGGACATTGGTATTAAAAACCTTTTTGTATCAAAGATTGAGGAAATTGAGTTGTTGTATCGAACATAGTGAGTTTTCTCCCATTCGACCAAAAACTATGTAATATGTACTGTAATCAACAAACTCAAACCTAAAATCAAATAGTTTTTTAATTGGATTTGGATGTATGTATGTATGCGTGTAATAATAAGGAATTCATTGAGAAATGAAAAGATTATCAATTTACGAGAGAACACATGGGAAAAGATATTTTTTAAATCAAGGATGAAAGTGTAAAGCTATTAAATATAATACATTTAAAAACTGGAGAGGTTTTTGTTTCCTGCGAGACAAAATTACACTCAATATATTTTTTACTGACATAACTCTGAACATCTTAAACAGCGTAATATGCACTTACATACGTGTATATTATGTACTCACGTTGATCATTTACTTAACATATAGTTCCAAATACGATTGCAAAATTTTATACATTTCCCAATATTTTCATTTTTTTGGTGTGTTTGAAGAACCGTAATATAGCACACTGTGTTTACGACTGACGAAGGTTTTTTGTAGTTATAGGTTTTATATTAATATATATATAGTTACATTAAGTTTACATACTTGCATCATAGAAATTGGCTATAGAATTATTTTTCCAAGGGTTGATCTAACACAGTGTTATGAGCAAATTGTTAGAAACACTGTAAAACTCGATGTCACACAAATAATAAATTTTTCTTTGTATTTCTCTGTTTCATCAATTAGTAACGTGTTTCTGTTTATCATTCAACAAGTGAAAATATTTTACTATATGTAAGTACCATCCCCAATTATGTAAATGATTGTGTGGATATATATGAACAGATAAGTTTCACTCATCCCTTGCAGACGGAACAAACACGCACATACACGGTTCCAATCTCTACCTTAACATGATCAACTTATAAATGTACATGCAACAATAAAATGTTTATTTGGTAACCAGACCTATCCTAAAAATTATGTCGTGATAACAATGAAATAACAATACTCATATAAAATTCTATGTACGCGACCATAACAATATAATATATTATAATAGAGCGTTCCATTAGTTACACTTTATATAGTATTTTACAAGTATACATACTTAATACAAATAACACCATCATGTTGACAAAGAGTCTTGCCAGTTCCTAATTGTTTTTAGTAGTTTTTTTTGCCATTCTGCCTGATGTCTGTATGTGTACATTGTCATCTTATTCCTAGTTGTGACTGTTTACGCCAATTATTCTTAGCTGTAGTTCTATTTTTACCACTATCACATAGATATTTATAAGTACAAACAACTCTACACACAGATAAGGTCTAGATCTGCAAACTCATCTAGAAAAACACAGGATTTTTTTTACAAGGTATTAGTATTTTATGAGTAATAATAACAATTAGTGACAAAAAACTTTTAAATGTAAGTACAAATAACACAAAATCAAGTCATTGTAATTTCCAGTAATCATAGCACATCGCTTGTTTCTTAGTATGGTAGTATTATTAGTGTGTAGATGAAAGCATTAGATACAGAATGTACAGACAGTAGAAGTATTTACTTTCCCGTGCCTTGCGGGAAGGAAAGGAAATAATCAGTGTCGTTGTTAACGTGACGTCAACTATGTAATAATTTTGCGATGACGATGGTTCAAGATCTTGCTCGATGTTCTCATTGCTTCAAATCAGCACCAGCAACTGCCTTCAATTAATTCGTTCCTTAAGGGTCCTTTTCAGTGTTCAGTTTTTACATACAGATGTCTTTGTTGCGATGGTGCCGTTGTAGCTCTAAACTACAATGAATGGTAGTAATCACGGCAACCTAAAGGCAAATCCTGAAAGAAGAATAATAATGAATGAATGTTCAAGTGTTTAATATGTTTTACAATAGTAACATTGTATAATTTTACTTTTATTTTAGTTTCTTCCAAACTTAAAGAAAATTGAGGACGACAATGAATAAATATATATAGAAGATATGTGGTTGAGTTACCGCTAGAGCTTTTCTTGCAGTATAGATGGTAGTAGACCTCACTCTCCTTAATTTTCTGAATTTTGGTTGATACTTCGTTTCCAGTGCTGGTTAATCAACTTACCCAATCACTTTAAACACTAGCAGTCTATGAAGCTAAAACGCTTACAAAATGTATACTTTGGCCGTATAAATGTTTATCTTTGTGAAAACCAACAACACACCAAAGACACATAACAAACTTGATTGAGATGTCAAGAAGTTTTTTTTCTCTTTCTCTACTTTCTCGTTTTCTTTGACAGGTAATAGAAGGCCAAAATTTGGTGGAAGCATTTATAGAGATGTTTGTCACGTAATCTATACTCAATCACTTGCAAGTGCATTCTTCGTGCACTGGATGAGATGAATGACGACGTCTTAAATATTTCACAGTTTAACTGGATGTTGGTGTTCCTAAGTATAAATGATTTGTTTAGCGGCATACCTTTCACCAATGCTGATATTTCAGTGAAGATTATAACATCAAGTGAATCGAAAGACAGCTCTGTTATCGTGCTCAATGAGGTTAGTTTAAGATCTTACTGAAGCCAATTCCCTTTTTGGTTCACATACTAATATCGTCAGCTCGTATTTCGAATACAATTTTGAAGGATAGCTAATAAGTTATTTAGCAAAAAGAATTCAGAATATTCTCATATACGGAATCATTTAAGACACATTTAAGGAGACGAATAATTTAAAAATAGTGTTTCAACATACATTGTTGATTCGTTCCGTGGAGAAGACGGAAATGACATTGTTTGATGCATATTTATGTATGCATCCTTTGCTATTCATTGCTATTGGATAAAGTGACTGACGAGTTGACAACCTAAACATTAAACTTTAATGCAAGAACGTCAATACATGGAGAATATTTCCCTGAGGGTTTAATTTCTCTGACAATCGAATGAACAAAATCGAGTAACATCAATGTGTCATGAAAAGGGGTCTAGCACAAGGTGAAAGTGTTGTGCATGCAATTTTATTCTTTTAGTTTGAAAACTTAGGACAGAAGAAAGGGAATTGGTAGTAACATAAGAGCGTAGAGTTGTTTTTGGCATCCAAACAAACTTCTCCCATTGTTAGTGAAACAGTGTTGTCTTTCTTACAACAGAGAGTTGTTATATTCATGATACAAGCATAATTTCGTTGACACATCCGGCACAAGATCAATCGCCCTCTATGTACCACGTGTATCCTCTGGCGAAGAAGACAGTGTGGTATTTCCTATGTGTTGAAAGTCGAAAGAAGAAAGAGAGCCTTCAGTGATATTTCGACGCATTGATATACATTGTAGGTTAACTATAGATGGAGGGGCGATTGACGTTGCTTTTGCCACTAAGGAGGAAAGGCGGAGCCTTGAACACTTGCAGTTCAATGAAATGGTGAAACTAGCTGTATATTAGTTTGAGTATTTTCATTATGCATAGGCATACTTTGTTACATCATCGTTCTTTACTTCACCTAACTTTTTATTACACTGTCACTCATTCTTCAGCCTTCGTAATACTACTAGATTGTATGTACCAAAGTATCTGCACAATGCCTAGCATCATAATCTATTATGTGGGTTTTAAGCTTTCCAAGGAGTCTTAATGAATACGTCTCTCTTCACCTAATCTCCGAGCTTAATGCGGAATATGCGAATGGATCTCCTTGAAAGTCTTCGAATTGAGCTGCCTTAAATGTGAGGTTTCTTTTTCTTCTCCTGCGTTTCTGTAATCATCCTTACAGACAGGAGTCACTCCAATCCTTTTTTTTCGTCATTGAATTTAAAACGTGGCAGACAAAAGATTATATCACACTTTTGAAGTTTTTGAAAAGCCGTTTCTTCTTCAATCAATAAAACAGACGTTGACAAGTTCACTAATTAATTATATAACTTTAAGAAGTAAATGCAGAGCAAGTTGAAATCTAGGTAAGAAGTGGAAACCACAAGTAACTTAGTCGGACTTTTCTAGTGACACAAGATCGTCCTCTACAACGTCCGAAATATGAAGGTAAATTATCCAATACATTAAATTGAAGCAAATAAAGCAGACTGGAAATACCACACGGGAATATCTGTAAAAGAAAATACATAAAGGTTACTAATAATGCACAGCACATTAGATCCTCATAATACAAAAACACAAAAAAACCTCGCACAAACCCAAGATTCCTACTTTGAAAACTTACTTATCAATATCTGACGGTGTAATTCCGTATAGTTTATTAATATCTTTGCCTGGTGGCAAGATAGGATGAGCAGGATTCTCTTCGTCCCCACCTCGAGCCCCGTTTACCGTGTTTTCCAACGTACCAGCTCCTTTCGCGTACGACTTTGGATCGTGAACCTTGAATCTTACCTCCTAAGTTGGGGGAAATCAGTTTAAAGGGTTTTGAATAAGTTCCACAATAAGGTTAGAACAGCTACGTATAGCGGAAGAACTTACGGTTTGTTTAGAGCTTACAGTTTGCTTAGCATGATGTTCGTCGTGATGATCCTGCATTTCCTTCTTTTTCTGCTCTGCCATTTTTTGCAGGGCCATGAATCTATTTTTGCGCATTTGAATTCGTTTGGCCATGTAACCCACCGTTGCATACTCTTCATAATAAACATTACAGTCATGACATTGATTAACGTGCTACATTCTCAATTAGTAACTAGTTAATTTTTGGGGATATCTACGAAAATTACGCTACATTGACATACCTAGCAGTGACGCGAAAACCATGACGAAACAGGTACCCAGATATACGTCTATAGATTTGACATACGAAATCTTGGGAAGAGCTGCATTCGTTGAGGACATAAGTGTTGTCATCGTCAACACCTATAGTGGAAATGTCATACAATTTTGAAAATATTTATACACCCTTGAAGAGCATCAGATTGCTAAACTGCATCAATTGTTGTTGAATTATATTATCCATTTATACAGCTCTTTAATGAAAGAATTACTATATTAATTAATTGAAAGCTCAAGCTTTGCATTCTTGCTGTTGAGCTTACCGTCGTTACACCAAGGGCAACTCTAGCAGGCGTCGCATTCCTATTGAGCCAGAAGGAGACCCAAGAAATAATTACGATGAGCCCTGATGGAATGTAGATTTGGATCAGGTAGTAGCCCATGGATCGTACGAATTGAATCTCACAGGCCAGGCGCGAGTAATTTCCTGATATGAATAGTCATAGTTAAGTTTCCTACTTGTATACAGTTTTATAGAAAGCGTTAATCGAGAAGCAGAGATACATACATACATGTGAATAAATGTTTAATCTTTGATTGGTAAGGTACAACAAGCTAAGTTTATGTAACTTGAGTTTCAGATGTATTGGACGCAGGCCACACTAAAACTGACTTTTTTCTGTCAGTTCCTTCAGACTTTAGAGGGACTTGTTTTAATAAATATCAAAACCACTCAATTAAAAAATGCTGTAATAGCTCCAAATATGGTCTACACGCTTTGTCCGATTAATGGTGAAGTGTGGCCTACGTCACCAAACTATTTCGTGTATATTTCTTGCTGAGCTATGTGTACAAAATTTCAGTAGCTGTATGACTAAATTTCCCTAATCTCAAACTTAACTCTTCGTTGCATATTTGTATGTGTATATATTTTTAAAAATTCCGAGATTAAAATAAATTCGAACCTTAGAGTCAAGTACTAACGTAAAATATGGTTAAAAATCCGATATATAGTTGATGTGAATAATGAGATGTTAAATATTTATCACTGTATTAAGTATATTGTGATACCTCCAACGTTCTAAATGTACTGTTTCTTCAAACTACTTCTTTTGTATTTTTTTTTCAGACAAAAGCTACATAATATATGTATGGTATTTGAACTAAATAATATCAACAAAATAAAAACATGTACACTATTGTACTGTTGGGACACTGCGTTCAAATGCTACAATCTATTTCTCTTGTAAAAGCTCACAAAATCGTCTAAAGTGAGAGTGGTGGTGAAAGTCGTGAATTGGTGAAAGTGAAAGGTGATGGTGGTGGTGATCATGTTAATTAAGTGACTGAGTGAACATTTTTTGTGATTGGTGGTGGTGTAAAAGCAAAATAATTAGGTAGTGATTAAATTTGTATCAGGTACAGCACAGATTAAATGCAAGTCAGTGCGGTTTTACACTGCAGTAGTCAAGTGTGTCGCTCGGAGTGTTTACATAATATATATTTAAGGGTGAGTTTCATGGTGTTTTTCATAAGCAAGAATCTTTTTCAAGAATCACAACAGAAGTTGAGATTTAAAATAATTGTTGTTAACACTGTAAATGTCATTAATATCAGTACAGGTTTATATATCTGTCATCTTCAGTTATAATTTTAGTTTTGCCACTCATATATATATATAATTTGATTATTTTGATTGTACACGACCGTCCTGGTTATGTTTTTTTTATCTTACGTTTTGTTTGATTTACCGTGAACCTTTAAAATATATTTTTTGTTTTGTTTTTGACTCGCCTGCTGGTGTCTTAATCTTAGTGTGACTTACACAGAGTAACATCTCTGCATTAAATATAGATATATATTACATTAACTGTGAGTGAATTTATATAGGGATGGTGTAAAACTAGATGTGTGATTTTTACATACTTGGAGTATTTATTGACACGAAGGTTCAAATGTCAACGATAAGTACTAATGGTAATGGTATACATTTAAATTCTATACATTGAGACTGATATACGAAAATAATGTAATTGCTGAGGAAAAAATTATGTGTGCTTGTTTGAACAGAATAGGAAATAATGCATCCCTTAAAAATACCATAAGTATGAGTTTATTCCTGTTTCAGGGAAATCCAAAGTTGGCACGATCTCCCCGTGTGTGTGATTTTATTTTACTGCACAAAATGAACGAGTAAATCTGTTGTTTATCCTTATCCAATTGTCAGTTTAGTATGTTGCGGTTCGGACAAGTTTATGTATCTTTCCTTTGCACGACAGTACAATTAGAGGCTAATTTGTCCTACCAAACTTTTGCTCTTTTAATTTATTCCAAATTCAAATAAGTTCGCTGATTTACTACGAAAAAAACAGACGTTTACTCTCTCACAATTTTTAGATAATGTGGGAGAAGCGAACAAAAGTGAATTTCCGATTCTTCTGCTCCGAAATTTAGTGTTGTACTTTTGTGTGTAAAGATTTAGTCTCATTGGATTCTAGGTCGTAAAATTCTATCCTCTGTTTTCCTATCGAGTTTGTTTGTAATGTATTGATGAAAGTGTGTTGTTTAATATAAAAATAGAAGGAGTAATCATTTGACGAATCATGAGAGAGTTAACCTGTGGTCAAGGAAATTTCCATGGCTTGCTGCCTGTGCCCAAGAACTTTGAACTGTGGCAGAGAGACGTCAGAGGAGACGCCGACGGACTGGTCTGCTTTAGCCCATTTGTACCGGATGTCCGACATTGTGTAGCCAACTAAATGTATATAATAGTATTCCAAATCTTTGTCTGTCCTTCACTTTCATACAATGTGATGCATTATATTCCAGAGAAAACCAGGATAACATTTTAATACGATCCATTAAATACCATCAGTGATAGGTAACCACACGTACACACTCAAAACAAAATGCAAATTTAAATACACTTATGCATACCAATGTACATTTTTTGAAAAAGGAGAAAAATTGAAAGACGGAAAAAATGGATTAGTAAAGACATTATATAATACTAGATGGACATAATAATACATAGGATATTGACAAAGACGATGGCAAAATTGGGAGATTAGATATTCCACTGGACATAAACACATATGATAATGCAATTTATACACAACGGGATCATTCGCAGTGTTATTATCATTTTGAATTTTAATGTTTGACTAATGTGAAAGTTCATTTCCCTTCGAACACAATTATTTAAAGGGCTTCCATTTGAGTCAATCACGTAGTACGTAAATGAACTAGGGTATAATCAAAAACTTTAGATAAAAATTACGACTAAGTTTTGTCGTCCAAGTTTTGGGTACGATTAAAACTAACGGTCTTGTTTTTGTGTTCATATAGTTTCTGTATGTCAGTGTTTTATGTAAGTGATCTCCGTTGTTTATTTACTGAATGTTTGGTAATGTGTTTCTCAGAAAAAAACAACAAAAACTAAATTAAAAGTTTACAATGGATGTATATGTAAATCAGACAGTTTATACTTTGCATCAGTGTTTACCACATGCCGATGAAACGTACGTACGTATTAGAGGCAGCAGGCCAAACGCTGAAATTTACATTCCAGGGTATTACTCCTTTTTATATAGTAGTAGAGTAGAGTAGTAGTAAGTAGCAGTAGTAGTAGTGGTAGTAGTAACAAGTACTATATGTAGTTACTGTACTGTAGGATTAACACAACACGAAATTCCGGTACCTTTTTTTAATATACATCGAGCTCGCCAGTAAATAAAGTTATTATTGAAGAGGTAAATCATGCATTTAAGTGTTCCAAATGGTTGATTTCTAAAAGTGGACTAAACATTTTATATATACCACTACCTACACAGTTGGTCTAGAACAGCTCCTTAATGATTGGAGCTTTTTTCGATTGACATCGTCGATGTAGTAGTAATAGCTAGTAGTTTTTAACATGTATTGCACAAGGACATGTTTTCGTTCAAATTAGTTTCCTCAAAATTAAGATGTACATAATAGCTGTGGATGAACGTCAGTTATTGGTAATTGCAGTAAACAACAGTTATTTTATATTTTCAATGCATTACTTTTTACTAGGAAGCAGTATTTTACTTTAACATCAACACCAAATGCATAGACTACTAAAAGTTTTGAAAAGTCGAATGAATGACAGTTGACAATTTCATTAATTGGTTTTGAATGCAGCAGAATGCAAAGTAATTTTGGGTTTATAAATCGAGTGCATATAGTTGAATAAAAGTGGCAGACAGTTGATTGGGCTCAAATAAACTTTAGAACCAATCATCTAATTATGTCCCAAAAAAAAGCTTTGCATTTGGAGCGTGGTTAAAGTAACACACTACTGCTTACAAATATGTGTGGCTGGTATCCTTTAAAATTACATATAGTTGCTCAATTTCCTTAGCTGATGGCTAGAAATATAGCTATTATTTTGCTGGCTATAATCAAACGCATGAAAAGTCAGATGACAGCAGAGCATTGCAAGCAATATAATAATATTTTGATTTCTACGATCGCAATAATTGCAAACAACAGCCAATATTTTTAAAATTGTACCATGCAACGAGGGCAGAGCCATGGAATTAAGAGTAACGTGCAGTTAGAGTTGAGCTCATACGAATTCAATCAAATTTCTTGCAAGCGTTCAGATATCTGGCGTTTCATGAAGGATTCTCAGCAGTCATAAAGAATCTACACTGCGTTTTGTGTGAAACTGGGGTGACGGAAAGGGATGTAGTATAAAATAGAAGTTCTTACATTTAATAATAAAAAGAAAGAAAACGGTGAAGTAATATATGTCATACTGGTATTGTTACTCCAAACTTATTTCGAAAGTGCAAGTTGATAGTATTATACTAGAACAATTCAAAAAATAAAATATTGTTATGTACCTACAAAATTAAATCAAGTTCATTTGGCCTTACAATAATATATCAACACTTACTTGTCTCACATACATTTCGACATAATTAAAGACTGATGGCCTTTGAATTATTTGCAACGTCTGTCTAGCTGCTAATAACTTTAAATCGTTGACAGACTCTCAAAAACTACCTGCTTCCATATTCAAGGTTTCTACTTACAAAACTTGTGACCTTGAATTCAAATTCTTGAATAAAAAAAATACATTTGCATATCTCTTTATTATGCTTTTACTAGCTTGCATGACTCTAATCGAGTTGGAGACCTGGAACCGCCCTATCCCTTTTTTTATAACAAAGTACACCAACAATCTTTTTGACATGTATGATTTTTTTTTGATAACTATAGTATGCTTTTGTGCAACTTGTATTAAAGTAGATAAAAACGCTTTGCTGTTTCAGCAGAGACATAACCTGGGTACCTGTGCTGAGCAGGATGTAAGTTTGGGTATGTCTGTGCCCCAACACGGTGAACTGTGGCAGTTGTATTGGCCCCATTCCGATGGATTTCCGCCCGCCGGCCCATTGATATTCTATGTCCACCATTGTGTAACCGACTAATGTACAACATCAATTATCTCACTATATTTATTTATATTTATATTTTCACTCGCTACTTGTTACATAATTATAAGGGTCAAGTTTCTGTGAGATGTGTCACAACAAAAAATAACTTTTGCAACTTTAAAAACACCTAAATACGCAATGTCAACAAAGTCGTGCATGGAAATAGATTGGTTCACAACAGGTAGTATAGTAGTAGTAGTATAAATAACGCACTACAAAGGTGACACTTGCTCTCTTTTACAATAATATGCCTAGTTGTAAGTAGTATAGTGTCTGAAACTATTTAGCGGACTTTTCAGCTTTTATACTAGCACATGGCAAGTCACGATGACGACGTCCTCAACTCTGGTAAGGAATTGCAGTTCACGCTTAACCTAAACAGAAGCAACATGATTGATGACTGTGATTATGTTCCTGCTTCTTTCACAATGTGCATGCTCTTTCGCATTTCTGGCCCTGATGCTCCTTAACTATATACGTATGGAAATCATTAAACCTAACGGACTTCTCGTTAATATGCATGAGCACGTGCCCACAAATTTTCAAAAAAAATAAACTACATTTTGTAATACTAACAAAGAATTTTGCACTCTTCATGTGCCACGCTACAAATAGGTATTTACGCTGGAATTTCTTGCAGAAATTTGTCCTACTTCCTTCTGGAAATCAATATTTCTACCGGTTCCACCTTGTCCATAGCATAAATATTGGTACATGAAATGAGCTAAGAATTCCTGAAATTTTTATTCAGCATTCCGTTGATTGCAGAAAAACGTCGAGACAAATCTGACCAAAATGATTAAATGAATTACTTAGCATACTGCTCATTTTTCATCTCACGTTCAAACTATGTTCGAAAAGTACCTCCCATTCAATTGAGCTTGACATTCTTTTCGTTTAATATATCACATGGTACACAAAAGTAAAATGGTTGGAGGACAGATGGCCTTTTCAGGTTATAAACTCTCCAAAGCAATAACTTTTTGTTCGTGTTAGGAAAATACATTCACAATTGCAATCCCTTTGTAATTAAGTTTTTATGAAGCAACTAAAACTGTCTAAAAGTGACTTCAGTGCATAAAAGAGGTGGCACAAAAATGCTGTTTTTCTAACATGATAAATGAATAATGAGCACGTTCCAGTTACATCGGTATGAAATTCATTTCTTGAGGCTTTAATTCACTAAAACAATGCAGTGTTCACTCTTGCACTGACCCTAAATTGTGATAAACAAACACGAAGTTGACCCTACTTATGCCAGGGTTACTGAAATCACATTTCTACATTAGGGAACGGTAAAGTAATACACCTCATTTAATAATTTGTAAACAATAAACTATTCCTGTCACCAAATCCCTGGTGCTTTCACTTTCTATGCTAACTGCTGCATATGATGGAAGTCCTTTTTAATTAGTCGTAAGCAATTAGACAGATGTACGTAGCTGTTACAGTTGTTGTGGTAAAAGACTTCTGTAAAAGTAGAGACGACTGGACAAAGTTTGAAAACATCGTTGTAAATGAGTTGTAATGCTTTGAGTCTTGATTTTTAGCTTCTATTGTTCAGAGCCTTAAGGTTGATTCCCCGGTAACACATAATATACTTGATTGAAATGTCTAGCAATATTATATAAACAAGCTCAGAAAACTATCAATTTGACTCGACTTTTTCAAACTAAAAACAACGTCGTACTAATGTAGTTATGTTCTTTTTAATTAAAAAAGCTAATTCCGTTTTAGCATGGATTTCCTTCAAACAACAACACAAAAGTTTTGAAACAGTTTCTTTTCTCAAGTTTCCAAACTTTGGATTCCAATATTTCAAATGTAAACTCAAGGATTTAGCAAAGAAGATTACTTAGAGTTGACAAAATTAGGAATCAAGTTTGAGTAGGAAACCCGACCTGAAAATCCCAGACTAGAAGCATTAAACCTGGGAGGACACGGAAAAGGTGGAAAAGGAGAAGGTGGAAAAAGCAGACATAAAAGAAAGAGGATATTATCTCGAATGTTTTAGAATATAGTTTTCCTTTTATACGAACTCCTACTCCTTCCTAAGTTTGAGTAGTTATATGCTAGACTTAGACATCTTGATGATTGGTGACAGCTAACACGTAGAAAAGTTTTAATGAAGTAACCATAACGAAGCCCACCACATACACATATACACACATGTGAGTAACTATATACGTCATTCTTTTTTTTGACGTAGATGCTGTGACATCCCGTTCATGATTTAGGATCCCTTTCGGCCATATTAATTGTTTTCTACTATTACCATTGATATCACTATTGTCATCAACGACTTTTGAATACTCTCTTGCACATACATACATGTAAATTTACTAAAAGAAATATATATACTTATTTTGTGAATCTAATGACTTGAGAGCAGCAACAGCAGCAGTAGCAGCAACATAAAAATCTACCTCGTATTTCTTTTCTGATTCTTTTCGTATGAACGCATTTGATCTAGCACAAATGCCACCTTTTTTTGTTTGCGTCTTTGGTCTAACCTGTCGATTGTAGGTGCCTTAGATAAAATTTGCCCTGTGTAAAAAATACAATTCCACAAAGGCAGAAATGATACTGTTTGAAGAAGAAAAAGGATTATTTGAAAGCCAACCTTCTTAGTTTTCAATACGATGTAGAGGAGAACGAGTAAACTAATTTTATCATGCTGCTCCTACCCAGTGTGTGCTCTATACATGATATTCTAAGTCTAGCTTAATGTAAAAATAAAGTAAAAGGTGTGATTTTTTTAATGATGCTGTTTCAGAACATCAAGATTTTAAAATGCTTCCCTCGTTTGTATATATATTGTGCTTGGACAAGCATAAACGTGTGGGACTAGGTGCATGTGGAATCTCGACCAAATTATCCAGTGGTCAATATGTACATACTTTCCATTTTCCAGTGTTACTTTGGGGTGACGTTTCTCATTTGACACCAATCAATTCAAACATGGCACTAAGTAACAACTCACAAGGGCACTTAATTATTTTAACTTCCGCCTTGTCTCTTCATGCATTCAAATGATTGAGTGGGGATCGAATCCATGCATATTGTGGTTGCTAAATTTAAAAATTCAGGAGAAAGCCAGGCTACTAAGCAAATCTAGCGAGAAAAAAAAATCACCACTACGAAATCTTTCTACTTTCATAAAGTCAAGCTCAAGCAATCGTGAATGTTATATTTTTTTTCATCATTATCATCATATTCATCAGTATTTTCTCACCAGCCAGTACACACATCAACTTTCATCGTAAATATTCTATTATTGAAAAAAATGCACGTATGTCTATGAACTTAATAATCTAAGTAGTTCTACCTAGGTGAATACCCAAGCATTTCTTCCACAAACGCAAAGGCTTTTGCAGGGAGACGATTATGCGTCATATTTGAAACCAGCCAAGTGTTAATAAAGCAAAAAATGTTTTAAATCATTATAAAACAGATAGATAACCCAATACTTACTATTCATCCACACGCACACAAACGTACATGCGTCATTTGCGTTTTATAAGGGCGTTGAGAGAGCTGCATTTATTTTGATGCCATACATGTATAAAGATTCACATCTCAAATTTATTGCATGTATTATCAGCATATCAACCTAATAACGAAGCTTTGTAGCACGCGACGTCCACTCTGTCGAATCAATTTAAGTGTGTTGCATACAGCATTTACCAGGGAAGATCAAATGCAATCAACGATGGCGCGACAGCAAAGACAAAACTGAACTACCAAAGCATAATATTGTCTTCAAAATGAACAACTGTCTAAAACGAACGATGCAGCAGAATACTTAAGTGGTGCAAAACTATGTTTCGTAACATCCAAAAGCTGTAAGTGTCTTTCTCTCTCTCTCTCTTTTGCGTAAGCAAAGATATTTTCTCTTATCTACGTTTCCAATAATAAAAATGCTGAATTATATCGTAATTAAATCTACCAAATCTATTTCAAAGTAAATCTATAGTAGAGTTCAAAAGAATGATTGTTTTCCCATAAAGATTAATAGCAAATGGCAGTACGTGTTTCTAATTAATTGTTCACGTTTCTTTATTGGTTAAATTGAGCTAAGCAAGGGAATATAGAGAACTGGCTGTCTCTTTGCTCAGCGTTTTGGTTAAATCAATGACTTCGCAACTAGCTGAATGGCGAAGTGAAATTATGAAATTCAATCCAGTTTTCAATTAGTTTTGTCTTAATGGCGACGTTACTGCAACAGTACTGCTGCTGTGTAGTCAGTTTATCTTTTTTTCTGATAGAAATTTTGCTTCCCTAGTTAGATTATGGTTCATGACATATAATATGTTTGCTTTAACCTCTGACCTCGGGGTGGTAAAGTAGTCTATCACATTACGTTTCTAACCAGTGGTAGGAGAAAAGTATATACGTATTTTAATAGTATGTTATGTGATGGAGTAGCTGCAGAACTGATAGTTGGACATATATTAACCAGAAAGTTTGGTTGGCAAGAACGAACATTTGTATACAAGGAGCGTCGCACATACAAGTTCCACCAATCTTTCTTCTTGAAATAATTTCAGCTTAATTTATATCTTCATCAGACTAACGATGCTGTGTGTATATGTGTTGTTTGGGTATTGATTTGACTGTCAGTAAGTTGTGTATAAACAATTTGAAATTGAAATTGTTACCCATAAAATATGATATTTGAGTACCAAAAAACAAAATTCACTAACAAAATAGTTTTTTTGATCGAAATCATTTTTCGTTCTTTTTGTCAGCTTACGGTTATTAGTACAGCAACAACTTTGATAGTAACACTGCGAACACCATAAAATATAAATCAGAGCATTGAGAAGCATTCATTCGTTCTGAGGGCTTCCCGCGCCCTTCCTTTCTTTTTTCGTGACGGTAACTATACAAGAAGGCATGAATAAGTATCTACACAATGGGTACATTATTATGGAGGCGAGAAAATTACTTGTAATCTTATCTATAAAAAAATAATGCTTATATAGGCACTTCAAAAAGTTTATCATTCAAAAAAATGGGGATGTGGAGTTTCAATTTAAGTCAATGCAAAAAACTCATTCTATGTAGCAAAGTGGAATTTAGAAAAGAAAAGTGAGACAAATTGTTAGTCATTTTTTGAGGTAGCAACACACACTGAATTATTTTTTACATCGACTACATACTAAATATGATTTCATGAAAAAAGTGAGACAATATATATTAAGTATACATTAAAGAAGAAGGATTTTGAATAAAGTAAAATCTCACAGCTTTCAATCTCTATGGTACAAAGCTGCCTATCCATAGGGAAGTAACGAAGATCCATAGGACACGAGGCAGTCACAGTCAATCTGCAAAGCAATACATAGTCAGTTTTAAATTCCGAGTCATTAACAATTTACATTGTAGAATTTGACATACTAGAACATAGAAAGAACATCTGGAAGACGATTGCTAAACGACTGGCTTTGGTTTACAGTAAAAATCAATGTTTAATTTCAACGGCTATTAAATTAAGTTACACTCACCGGATTGATCTCAGAACGTCTCCATCTTGTGAAATCCTAAGAAACTCATTTTGAGTTGTGGCTGTATGGAAGTATGATTTCTTCTCGTTCACGAAGAACGTATCCGGAACCCAAAGCGTTTTAAGGAATTCTGACCCCACCTATTTTAAAAAGTTTAAAATATCTACTATAGCTAGTGTTAAAACCAGTGTGGAAAGTTTGAGTGTTGCACTTTTATAAATTTCCTTCGATATCTATACTCTGTAGACATTATAACAAAAAGAGTCTTAAATAAGGTAGTTGAAACTAATTACTGATAATGTGGTAATCCCAGGTGGGCCTTTAAATCTCAGCCGTGGGTCCTTCCAAGTCTGACGAAAATAGAAGTCCACAGTGAAATCCTTTAGACGTGTTGGTATTCACAAAAAAATAAACGACATCCTTAGTACATTGAATAAGAAAAAGTTTAAGACATCTACATTCAGGCTTCTATTATATTGTCACGTCTGCAATCTACATTTTTCTACGAAATGTAGGTTCTAGCGTAACTAGGTTTTCTAAATTCAGAAAGATGTTATGAACAAGTGAAAATGAAGGTAATGGAAATAGTAGAGTATTATAAATACAAGAGAGTATAGAAAGAGAGACAGAGTTTAGAAGAAAGTAAAAGTAAATAGTTACTTAAGTTTAGATACAAACAAAAGTAAAGAGATGTAGAAGTAGATAGAAAGATAGACAGATTAAGAGAAAGAAAGATTGATAGATTATGTTATATATAAGTATATACTGTATATATAGATGAGAAAGAGTATATAAAAGAGAGAAGGTGCAAGGAGGAACGTAAATTTTCAATCTTTATAATAAGGAGAAATATCATTTTCTTTAACTGTATGGATTATTTCTCAATCGAAAACAAAACACAGTATTATTTTTTTAATCAAACGTACGTACTAATGATTTACGTAACAGTTGTAATAAGTTTTTGTTATTAACGTAGGAAATAATACGTAGTCACAATAAATAAATCAATTGTGACATGACATAACACATCACAGTTTAAGCACGAAAAGCAAAAGAGAAAAGAAACCACAAATTAAGATGAACATCAAGTGAAACTGAAGTGAAAACTCTGCAGAAAAGTTCTATATTGATAATGCTACACAAAATGGATACAGACAATAATCTACAATGACAGAAACATGAAGAATTTCACTGTATATTACGGAAGAACAGTCAGAATACACTTGTATGACATGTGTATGTGCTTATGTTTGTGGTGTTCATTAGTGGTTCGGGTTAGTTAATGTACATGGTGCAGGTTTGTGTCATATTCAGCTTTGTAGCAATATATATCAACTACACTATTGGTATTACTTTCCTGCAGCATGAAATCGGATTGGAGCTTAAATTTTATAGAAATTATGTCATGCTAAAATAAATGATTCTGATTTCATGAGTAACTTGAGTGACACTTCGAAATTAAGTGTATAAAACCGACTGAAACATACTCAGGTGTTTCTCTAAAAATAGAACCATGTCTTGCGCCTACGTATTGTGTTAGTAAGCCCTGAAAGCAATGAAGGATCGTGTGTCATCACCTCGACTTGAATTCACTTGAAATCTTATCTTAGTTCAAATCGTTGTTGACAATAACGTTTATTCTCTATTGTATGCGTATATGAATACTATATCGTACAAAGAAATTGTTAAGCAATGGCGTCAGGCTGTTTACTATCCAAAGCCAAGTCCTACCAGGGTCTTAAGCTGATTCTCTCATACAGTGAGAAAAGACCTTCAGTTGTCACTGTAGAATATCAAGTCAGACATTATATAGGTACGTTGATGTAAATTTCTATCACACCTGGTGTGATTTCCATCTTTACTTGTATAAATTTTAAATTCATGGAAATGACACTGTCTTGTGAAAATAGTATGGTCTAAGTATCAGTGAAACGATACAAGCACAGCTGAAGATAAAGTTTACTATTATTCTTAGATATCTGTTAAGCTGTTCTTCTTAAGAATTCTAGCGCGTTGCGAATTCGGTATCAACTTTATATTTATGGTTTGTCATGTGTCAGTTAAAGTTTTGAAATGTACATGTTGACATGACGACTCATTGCCTATTTAGCTTGTCACATGCTTTTCAGAAGTGTCAATAGGCTAGCATTTCATGAGTGCCAAAATAGTTATGTTCTGAATGAAAGGATTTATAGAGTACCTTCTACATAAAAAAAACTCATCCCCATCTTCACCCTATAAATTGTTCTGCGCTTCTAATTTTGGAAGGCAAATGTACTGAGAATGAATTGGAAATACAACTGGAACAGGTGGGAAAAGTCTCAAACAATAAATGAAAAAGTACACACATTTTCATACGCAATATGAACGTTTGTAAAAACACGACACACAGCATGTTACAAGTAGCAAATACTCGTCGCAACTGAACGAAATGGAAACAAAAGTCAACTAAAAAAGTAAAATGATTCAGCAGTATTGAATTGTCATGTGAAATAAATCTAAGAAAGTATACCATAAAATATATATAGTTTGGAGAATTATTTATAAGTTTATAATATACTTGTATGCCTGTAAGTATGTGACATAATGTAGTAAGTACAAAAGATTGTACTTAAGAAAGGACAGAAGAAAGAAGGAGAGAAGAAAAATTTGTTTACCCTGAGTCAGGGCCCTTTTGTTTATAATGATAATGAGAATAATTAAATACACACACGGATTGTACGTACATATTATATAATAGAAAATATAGAAGTAATGTTCTAAACAGATAAATAAATAAAATTGATTTGTAATTATATGGTTAGAATGGTTCAAATACCATTTGGACTTCAGAGACGGAACTGATGGAGAGCACATACATTGTCACCCCCACAACAACCGGTTCACCTAATTATTACAAGCATCAACCTTTCTTAAGATTGTTTCAAAAATGAGAAAATCTATAGTCAAGTAGTATCCTTCAATACTACATTTCGTTATCATGAATATATGAAAAAATAGCAATTATTATTCGTCATCAATATTATCATTAAATACATTAGGTACAGAAAGGTTTCATTATCACTGGAAACATTGTTTTACACTTCCTTTCTCCTGATCCAGTAAGCTCCAAAGTTTCCATCGGAAAGAGGATTAGATTGGGAACATTAGTTTTTCGAGAGTTTCCCAAAAAAAATTCATTTAAATTTTGGAACTTGAGCCAGTAAATAGTAAAAGTATTCCGAGGTTTGACGAACGAACAAATTTACGGTGGTATGGCTAGGCGATGGATGGGGAACTGGGATAGTGTCCAACACTTCCTATAATATATTACGAGGTAACTGTAAGGTAAACCCTATTTGTGTGCATCAATAAGTAATGGTTTTTTTGCAGAATGGAGATTTCCTCGTCGACTTAAGGTTACTAAATTCCTGTCAATAATATTTCAATCGGTAACCAACCTGAAATATCGTTTATATACGTAGCATAAAAATACGCTTTACTCATATGGTTTATGCATGTATGAAATCCGTCTTGGTTGTTGATTTAATTTTGTAGAGGTCAAACATTGTATTATATTAAGCTGAGAGTGTGTAGCGAACTTAATGAGCTATATAAATCAAATGTGTATTTTGCATATAGCGTGATTTTGTGGGTGGAGATAGACGCATGGGTGACTGATGTGTTCAGTCTGCAACTTGCTAGGGATGTGTGATTAGATTGATTGAATCGACTTACTAAAACAGCAGTGCTTTGCACCATTGTGTCACATATAATACAAACTGTACAACGGTAGATGAATGTACATAGTGCTAATATTTCTAATATTCCTTCGGCAACGTTTGCAGGACACGAAGGACAATCTTGTAATTTTTTAATAAATCGTTTTACACGACTAATTTTACGTATGTGGAAACGTAGACAATCTATTCTAGATGCAGCTATACAGGAACATAAATGATTGATTTCGAATTGCTAACATTCTTGGTTGACAAACAGAAATTAGTGCCAATACCTGATTGAAGCTCATTTCAGATAACTCAGAAAGGAGTTTATCTGGTTTCAGGCAAGTTATATAAACCTAATAGAACTCAAACATTGAAACAAAAATTGTGTATAACTCTGTTGAGTTAGTAATATAAACGATTGATTATAATCCAATACTTGAGATTGAGATATATAATTGACTGTAGGGGGAGTAAAGCTTGAGAGAGGTCATTTTTAGTATAAAAATCTACTATTTAGTTCTATCAGCAATCAGTATAATATGTAAAATACATAGATAGATAGAGAGAGAAAATTATTTCTTTCGTAAACAAACAGATTCTATGATTAGTAATCTATGTGATAGAAATATATTTTAATATAAACTTTCTAAAGTAAAAATGATATTCTACGTATAAATTACAAGAGACGACATAAGTAACACTGCATACCAATCATATATACATGCATGTTGCTTACATACATGTATATATTAAGTATATGCATGTATAAAATGTTATAAAAGTTGAACCAGGAACAAAACAAATTTATTATAACAAGAGCAAAGAATCAACTTATATTTGATACTGATTAAATTGATGTTTACATATAAATACATGAATGCTGACAACGAAAAAAATTTCGGGAATTAGCGTAAACTAAGGAAAACCTTGACCACTGCTCTAATTTCATGCTTAGTAATTATCAATAGTAGATGACGTGTTTGTGTATAATGGTACCATTTGGACTTCAGAGAGTGAGGAAATGCTGAGGACGTACATGGTCACGCCAACCACCACCGGTTCACCTGATATCAGGACAATCAACAATCTTATTCGCGATTATGACTTCATTTCATTCACTATCTAGGTTTCATCCACTCAGACCTAAAAATATTATGTTGATTAACTAAATTCGTTTATAGTGACTAACGAATACATGCACTTTTCTCAGAACTCGCGTGTGCTAAACACAATCATGTTCATTTGTTAATGACGGTTTTGTTTGTTTCCATTGAAATGGTTTCTCTGTACTATTCAAGGGGCATTGTGATACATTACTTTCCGCTGCACTGCACTCTGATGATAGTTGATTCTGCATATTATCAATCTATTTTTTCGCATTATCATCAACTCATTAAGTCAACTGTACATTGCTTGTAAAATCAGGGATTTAGTTGCTATGACTGCATTAAATCCGATCCGTACAATCCAAAAAGCTGTACAAGTTTCTTCAAATGTGACTCAGATCGCACCGTCGTTGAAAGTAAACTGCATCCAGTATTTACTGTTGATTTAAACTTTTAATTGTGAAACTGGAAAATCTAAGTCGCCTGAAAATTCGTAAACTTTAAGAGCTAATGCAATATAAAATCTAGTTACGATAGCATAGAAGAAACAAGCTATGCTCTGTCATAGAATGATTCGAGATCAAACGTTAATTAGGAATAATATGAAAGGTCTTTGAACTACTGTACAATAACATTCGCAATAAGAAAGAATCCTTTTTTCCAATTTTCACGTATATATATACATTTAGATTTCATAACATCATTAGGATACGGTGGGGGGACTAACTGCCAGTATCAGAAAAGGTACAAGGCGGTAACTCAAGCAGTTCATCAAAGATTTTTTTCACCATGTAGTCAGCATGTGGTAACTCTTCATGTGTCATGGTAATACTACCTAAATAGTTGTAGATGTTCAACTCAAAGGGTTTTCTGATCAACACTATTAATTTTGCAGGCATTGAGTGCTATCTATATCTATGCTCAATATATACCTTTTCCTCATAATGGTAAATTGATTTGATAGCTAATACTCTAGCAAGTCGTATTATGAAACAATTTGTGGTTCTCCACTACTGACTACACAAGTTTCCCATTGAGATTCACTAAAGTTTCGTAGTGCTAGTGACTAGAGGCTGACATGGGACAAAATATTAGAAAATCTGGAGCTAGATGCCGGAAAATAATTCCTTGACTTCGTTCAGGATTGGATGAAGGGAAAATCATTGAATAGGGGACTAAGTGCGTAGGAAAAAGTAGGCATTTTATACATCATTTATGGTTATCCTATGGCGTACGAAGAGTTGAAATTGAATCGATTTTCGTATATAACCACTATTGGCGTAGTATTTTCAAGCGAAATCATTTGCATCGGTTTCTCTATAGCGTTTTAAATTGGAAAGTTACATTCAGTTATGTACCACATTACGTAATTTCAACTAAATGTCATAAATTTTGATGAAAGAAAGAGAAAACGTGTATCATCACCTCCATAGTTGGGCCGAACTCGTTTATCATAACCTTCTCGAATGGAACTGAGAATTTCGGAGACCTCATCTCCAAGTGCTCTCGGTCGTTGTACTGGAGCATCTCCAGGTCTGGCTGCTGACCTGTAATTAGAACAAAATAAAATAAATTTTATTAGAATTCATCCACTTGTAATTGTTTATTATTTATATTTTTGAATGCATTGAGTTCGGAGCTGAATAATAACCGATTCATTTGTTGTCTTAGTTTTCTGGAAACGTGCTATATTCTGATTCCATACATACAATACATACGAAATGAAAAAAAAACGTTTTTCTAATGAAACGAATGCAACGGATGTTTCGGTTTGCTTCCCTTATAATCTTATGTATATCCAAAGCATAGAATAACGTTGTGTCAACTGATAGATTCAAATTCTAGATAGGAATTTCCAGGTGAAATGTTTTACCCACTCCTTCAACTCGACTGTAAGCAATTAATTTCTTCTCGTAGCTTAGAAAATGTAGCTACAGTACACAATCCTTATTCACAAGCCACAAAAGTTGCATCCACAATTGGATGCAAATGCAATGATATCAACACATACACACCGAAATACTTAGACATGTCCTGTTCAAGAGACGGGTAATTTAAAGGCGCGTCTAAACTAAACTTCGGTCAGTCTTTTTGATGACCCAAATTTTACTGCATAAATTCAATGCTAATATGTTACAATGTTCTCATTTGTACGACTGTCGTGCAGTTGAAAATGACAGTTAGTGTTGCGTGTTGAATGACGTGGCAATTAACGCTTACAGAAAAATGTACACATTACTCCACCAATTTATTTTAATTTGGTTGGTTGCACTTAACCGACTTTAAATTGCAGCAAGCCGACTTTGCGACTAGATGTTGCATGGTGCCATGCCTATTAATAATTATTACATTTAATTCATGTTATGCAACATTTTTCTTTAAGTAACTAGGACTGAAATTTAGAGTCAGTGTATCCGTTTTGATTGAGTAATTTATTTTCTCAGAAAAGCATGTAAAGAAATTTCCGACAACTTATTTGATAACAACATTTACCAAGTTTTTGTAGGTACACAAACGATTCTGAGAATAGTGAAGCTGTTGATAATATATGACAAAGTGACTGTAAACTATAAATACATCGCACTAAAGATGCATTATTACATTTCGTCCAGTACGAATTTAAATATCTGCATGAGAAGGGTGTAATGAAAAACGTCTACATTTTAATTTAAAAGGATACATGTACCCACACAACACTACCTCCCAAAAGTTCTTTGCATTAAACTTCTAAACTTTTTTTTCTCATAAATAGCACTACATGTATGTATTAAATTCATTTAATGCTTGAACTACCAAACTTGCCTATTCTCTGGGTGAAGATGAATACGGAATTTCATAGCTTTTACCGACAAGTGAAAGCTACTAAAATAGTATTCAGTA
Source organism: Orchesella villosa (assembly GCA_036850725.1). Classification (NCBI taxonomy): domain Eukaryota; kingdom Metazoa; phylum Arthropoda; class Collembola; order Entomobryomorpha; family Orchesellidae; genus Orchesella; species Orchesella villosa. Next base: position 41,839 of record JAANSM010000041.1, on the reverse strand, counting down.
CATACTACATAGTCAGGATGGCATGAGAACATTTATGCTAAGTGTAGGCACCGAGAAAAGAACTATTCATTTTATATGCATATAAAATAAATACAAGGGGGAGGTAAAACCATATATCTCGCTTCTATAACCCGTTACTCCGCTAACACGCACAACTTCTACCTAAAAAACCATGGTGGATAACTACCCTTAAGAAAAAACCTTCATTTCATGAAGAATAAGTCAACTGGCATTTTCTAACAAGGGAACCATAAATAAAGAATGCTACTATAAAATTTTCTTGCAATTTTTTTTGTCATTTTGCATGAAATGTGCATGGAATAAAATTTAAACGGTCCCAGTTTAATTTTAATTATATAAGTACCTCGAAGAATTATTAATTAATTGTTAACTGTTTCAACCTAAAGTTTGCCGTTTTCATATTGGACTAAATTATTAAGAAACTGTATAGACGATGTGTCCATTAGATCATTTCGTCATGCAATTTTTTTTGTAAGCGAGTTGTTTCCTTGAGAATTTTCCCAAAAGATTTTAGTCGTCACACCACCTACTCTGCTAATAGGAATATTATGCAGTACTGGAGGAGGAAAAACGATCTTTTACGCCTTGTATGGAAGGTATTCAGTTTCTACAAAGGTGGGAGCCATGTACCTTTGAATAAATCACATGAAAAAGACAAATGACTTGTGCAAAGGCTGCAATCTTAAAGGGTATGACAATAGGGCAATTCGAAGTGTGGATACGTATGCAGATTTACTCGCTCTGCTACTACACACGAATGCGAAATAACAACTACAGCTCTGGAACACGTAGATAACAGCAAGTACTAAGGATAAGTAAACATATGCCACGAAACAACACTTTCACTGTTCTCCATCATGTTGATGATTTCGTGTATTTTTGTTTTGTTTCGCATTTGTGCGTTGGTAGATGTATGAAGCTTATTTAGATGATGCACGTTAAGGAAAATAGTTGGTTTGAGGAAATTCTCCAAGCAAGTTTGTAGCCTGTTTTTTTTGTAAGCTTGATCAATGGTACACATTTCAGGTGAAATAATGATAAGTATATCACGTCACAGCCAGCGCTTGAATTCTTCGTAGTGATTGATTGAATAAAAAATAGGATGCTATTACATTTTCATGTCTTCATTTAACTACGTCAGTCTTTGCATGCTACGTCACTTGTTGTTTGTTTCCAGATTAAGATAGCGATGTTGAGTTGAATGTGGGTGGGACGTAACTGCCATACAAATTTCGTAGAAATACGGTTCGTGTCAGCTTTTATTATTCCAATCTTCAGTATCACCACTTTGGACTAAAAATTCTTCATCTTGTCATAAATTTGTTTGCACATGATGCTTTTTTCTTCGGATTTCTTAAACAAATATACGTTAATTACTTGGATATGCCACGTCGTCATTAGACATAAGTGATGTGTTAACGATAAGAGGTTTCTGGTAATGTAAATTACATTTAGTCTAGCATTCAAAATTTAGATACAAGATAAAAAGGTAGTGATGTTTGACAGGAATCCTCTTAACAAGTTGAATCAAAGTTATTCAAAGTAGTTAACGATATTTGCTAAAACATATGGTTGTATAGTGTATTCACCAATAAGGTTTTAGGCAAATAGCTAGTGAAACTATTCACAGGAAATGCATTTTTAATAACATAATAAAGTTACGACTTTGATGAGACAGGCGTTTGCTGTCATAAGTTGCTATGCTAGGTATTCATCCTTTTACAATGAATTTTCACAATCAACATCCAGCCATATATGACGCATGCACAAAAAAGTTATATGTTCCGGCAGGCCCACACAATCAAGTTTACAGGAGGTAATTACAGCGACAACTGATAGGCCGATTCTTGGGAAATCGTTAGAAAGCCAAGCGGATTTTTAGAGAAAAATTACCCTTCCATTTGTGGACAAAAGATGTAACAAAAGGGAAAGTTTCTAGAAGATCTGGCATACTGCCTACCTACAGATGTGTATGTATGCTACCTTCTAGGAATGATATATACGCACTTGAGTAGAATAAAACCGGAAAACTTTCCTTATAATTTACGGGGTAGTAACTCAATCAACAATTTTTGCCTTCGGTACCAACTCTGTATAATCGACAGAATAAAAAATGCATGGCAATTCGCAGTTAAAAGGAAGATGAGGGAACATGGCTTGCTGCCAGAGTTAGAGAATTTTCCAATTTTTTGAGTAGTATAGGAACTTAAAGCCTTCCATGCCACATGGCATTGTTGGTCTGTCCACCCCGAACGATATGTTGTTCACCCTACATTCCTTGGAATATAACCTGATTTCAGTTTAATCGGTTGTGCAATGTAGCTTTGAGATAATAGAAATGAGAACGAAGCTTACAAATTTATACGCAATTTTATCAATCCTCATTAGTGTAATGCTTAATGAAAGAGCACCGCAGCAGTATGCTTTCCACCCCTTTTTATATTTATTTTCCGTTTGAATTTTCGTGGAAGCTTATTATTCCTCAGCTTAATTAGCCTCCCATCAAAAAGAAATTAGATACTCCCTTTTATCAACAGAATCCCACTCTCTTGACATTTCCGTTACTCTCATACTTCCGTTATCAAAAGTTTATTCACATTCAACTTTTTTTGGAAGACGGAGCTGTAAAGTAGCGCACACATAAAGGATTTTACAAAAGCAGTAGTCGTTTCGTGGAAAGCGTCTTTCTCCTATTTTCCTTGAAAATGTAAATGCACTCCTTCCTATACATGTACCCACGACATGGAATAGGGTAAATAATAATGCATACTCAAACCAGGTTCCAAAAAAAAGTCTGGGAAATAAGCAAGAGGAAGTATACCATTCATGCACTAACAATGCACAAGGAAACGGATCGGATAAGATGCCTGATCATATACATACATTCCTGATTCTTTTTTAAATCGTCTGGCGTTGTTTCTAAAGCTATATACGCTCTTTTGTACACACATACATACCAGCAATCCCGTCACCACCAACATTGCCAAAACCAGCAGCATGTGCTATATAAGCAAAGGAAGGAAGCAAACTACTTGCAGTTCTACAACTTGTATACTTTAGCGAAAGGTACTTTAATGAAAGCTGTTATATACTTTTGTCCTTATGTATATATGAGTATATTTAATATAAGTGCAGATATCAAATGAACCCATAGAGTTCACATTTAAACATACATAAGACGATTATACACATTGCACTGCACTGGCTCCTTTTCTATGAAATAGCGTTGGTTGGAGTATCTCCCGTATTAATCGTACTAATGGTAGTAGCTGTAGGAGCGGTCATGTTTTGAGATACTTTCTCTCTGGTGCTAAGAGTGAATAACTGAAAAAGCATGAGGCACGAAAAAGGAACCCGCAAGGAACTAGGACACTGCCACTAGTTAGAAGTATTCGTGTAGTAGTGCCAGCGTGTGTACAGCGTTTGTTCGCTTGTCTACGGAAATCTAACACAACTAGTAGTAGAAAGTAGTAGTTCTACTACTACGACTACTACTACTGCTTCCAGCCGTTCCGTTCAACCTTTGGTGCATGCCAACAATCGAGTTAACTTGGTAATAGTCAAAAATACTAGACAAGAGCTAAATGTTGTGCACGTTTTCCTATGTCCGTAGGTAGGCAAACGTGTGTCGCTCTTAAGTATATATACAAGGAGGGGAACAAAGTCGTAAATGTTGTTGCTGCTGCTGCTGTTGTCTATTTTCGCTCTTTTTTTCTTTACCCTCCTCTCTCTCTCTCTCTCTCTCTCTTACTTACATGTAAGTAGCAGCTGGTACTGATATTTGCTGAAAGCTTCAATACTTTTCCTTTTCCTTGCTTTCTTTCCTAGTCTGCCATCCTAAAATAACGCCACATCACATCCAAGAATATTCTTTTGAGAAATCAGTCCACACGTAGGAATGTATGCGTGTGCAAAGAGCGTATAGATTTACGGTGTGTATGCATATCAGGTTTTTTATATCAACGTGTGTATCTGCATGTTTTACACTTATATATTTGAATCCATTTCGGGATGAGATTTTCTTCGGCACCATGCTTGTGTGTATCTAGCTCACAGAGATAGCAGTTTCTATCTTCGCATGTTGAGGATGGAATTACTCTTTCCGTTCTCTAGTTTGGCCGAATGGAATTGTGCACTTGCGTCATGGGTCCATTTTACTAGGGTCTGTGTCCGCAGTTTTGTGGAGAATGCAAACAGAAATATTACCATTACCACCGTACATTATTTTTGAACGAGATCTTGGTATAGAGTTACTCCTCTTGCTTCTTCGTTACCATCACCCTTAGTTTTACTTTTGTTAAGAATACCATCACATCAGCTTGTTTCTCTCAACAGTTACAGGTAAATGGAAGCTTTCTCAAATCCCTACGTCCATGTATCTGTTTAAGACACTCTATGTCTCACAAATGGTTTCTTCTTTAGCTTCCATATTATTCAAACAGTTGATAGCCTCATTGTCTTTTCTGTTTGGAACATTAACGAATGTTTGAACAACGAAAAAGTTTTCCCACTGGCTTTGTATGTTTATTCACGAGGTTGAGGTAATGAAATTCTGTTAAATACGTTGACCTCAAATAACCTATAGTTAGTTTTTAACTATACTAAAGGAAAGTGGCATTGCCTAATTTAATTTCTAGTAAATATCAAAGGGTTACTTAAAGTGGTTCCAGATCTAATTTGCTTAAGTTACAAGTTGTGAAGTCCTACAAGGGTTATTTTCATGTTTATCCCACTATCCTTGTTTCATGTTGATGTAATAAACGAGAGAAAAAAGTCGTATCTTCTCACACTCATCCTCTTGCAAAAACCAACAAGCTAAACAAGACTGTATAATATTATGCTTGGGAAAAGGAGCGGAGTAACATCCACATTTACGACTATGCTATGGATGAGGTAGAAAGGAATATGGGGCTGACTGGCATTATTTCTGCTACATAGGGAATGCTGCACTCATTTCAAAGTCAACGAAGCAACATGAAGCAAAGGGAGGCGTAGGTCTGAGAGTTTTTCCAACTTTCTCTAGTGGAAACATTTAACTACGTATCGTACTTTTGCATTTTATACTGAGTAGCAAAGAAGGATTTCACTGTATCAAAGGTACAGCCGCTCTTATATAAATTGTACGAAGCAAATTCGACACAAGAAATAGGGGTAAAAATTTCTGCCATTGGTGTGCATTCACAGAGATGTACTATGTACTCATGAAATGAAAATATGTATTAAAAATGAAACGAACTGTCATGTTCAATTGCTGACCGTTAGCCAACTATATAATAGGCCTGGTTTCATGAAAATGTGAATGGAAATTCACATCTATAATTTCGCGCTCTACTTTAGCTGACAGACAGTAAAATGCAATTCATACTCCTCTCGTTGAACGCTTCACCAAGCTAACACCATAACAACTTTCCGTTTTCAGTTGATTGGGCTCCGGTCCGTTGTAATTTTGAAGTCCACAAGAATACACAAGTAAGTATATAGGGGCATTGTAAACAAGTCAAATTCGTCAGTCAATTTACAATTCATCAGATAATTTCTTGAAAATACAAGGGACAGTAAGAAGGATGTCTATTTATGTAGCTTCTTAAAAAACCTCAAGGACCTTTATACGGCCTACAGGTATGACGTAGTTGTATCCTCATTGTTCTAAATGTAAATTGAAATTTGGATTATGTATATTGAGTATGATTTCGTGTACTACGCATCCCTTATATTTCACTGTTGCTGTGGATGTAACGAACGCTACGGTTTTGCTGGAACGTCTGATGAAGTTTAATTTCGAGTTCTAATTATTCTTTCGCATAAATAAACTAAAACCGTGAAATGTAAACAGTGTGTATACAATGTAAAGTTGGCATCAGTATTCATTTTAAAATGGGGAACGAATAAAGGAATACAAGTAACAGTTGTGTTACAATCAATCTAGAATAGTCATCATACTCATCATCATACCAATATCCTGCTTGATCGGTGTATCTGTCCATCTGTTTTCTTACGTGATCACCGCACCGTACGAATCATCCATTGTGTGTGTACGTTAGCTGATACTATGATCATATAAACTTGCCAATTTCTATGCATATTCGTAATATGTTAATTAGCATTTTGCATATTATGTAAATTGCGTTGGCAATTCGTAAACAAAGCAAGAAAATTATTTTTCTTATATTACGGCACAGTTTAACCTTGATCTACTATATCAGTATATTACGCATATCATACCATGTATGCATACGCCCTTGCGTCATGATCGGTACAGTACATGCATGCATTGAGTTGACGGTTAACAAGAAGTTTAATTTAAAGCGGTCATTTCAGTTTAATGAATTGATTCATCAGATCGATTGTTGATTGTTGGGTTAGTAAATGTAATCAGTCAGCAACGGGAAATGGCTGATTGCTTTCTGATTGCTAAAGGATAAAATGGCTACGTTAATTGCGACAAGTACAGAAATTTCTATAGATCATAGATTGTTATTATTATACATTAACTATATTCGTGATATCAGTGGAACTTTGTGCAATATCGTATTACCCGTTAGCAGAGGCAGGAAGTTGCACGATCCATTTAATAGGAATTTAATGTTGATCTGTCAAATCGATCTGATCTGAAAATGATGCCACCAGATAATTTAATCTGCGCGCGGCAAATGAGTTGAAGGAAGTAGCCTTAAATATTTATAAAATAGACGTATGTATGGAGTAAATTGGTAGTGACATTTTGGTTATGTTATATCTCTCGGATGTGGATTGAAGGGTTATGAAGATGATATCCCGTTCGAAGAACGGGCTTTGTTCTAGTAGTTAATAGTACATATAACGTACATGTATGTATGGTTTGTAAGACGAGACGAGAATGGGAAACGAAAGCAAACAAGTTCCACAGTGAAACGTTAGCAAACCCACCACTACAGCAAACAGTTTGTATGTAGTGGCAACCAGATCCGATGAGTGGCATCCTTCCTGTCCATTAGCTAATGCAAACTTAGTGTTTTTTCTCGCGTCGCTCTCTTTCTCTCTCTCTCTCTCTCTCTCCAACAACCTCCCACTCTCTCATCTTTTCACTGAGCAATAGTGAGTGGTGATTGATAATATCTTACAAAAGAACATAATGAAAGTTTCAGCCTATTTGATTGCATGCTACCTTCAGTTTTCTCGCATTGGTAAGACAAAACAGAATAATGAAGTACAAGATTTAAAAAAACATGGTTTTTCTCATTCTCCAAATTGATTCACTTTGACGTTGTAGAATATAATTAACGTAATTATAGTTACATACGTTGATACAAAACAATATGATCTGGCATCTTTACACTTGAAGTAGGGAAAGTCCTTATATTTTACTAATGCCCCCACTTCTCTATTCAAGTGGTTCAGTGAGCGTCGTAAGCATTTTGTGAGTTGTTCACAACTTCACTACGAAATCTACAGTATTTACGAGTGAGAAAACAACGAAAATAAGTAATGCCATGCTGTCGAAGAAGACTCTTGATAGCTGTTAGTCAGGTAGACTTAAATTAATAAATATTTCATGGAAGTCAGCCATATCAGGAAATGAATTCCAGAAGAAATCCCCTCGATTGCACTTGAATAAGTGCTACGTTCGACAAAATCCTAATACTCAAGCCAATCGTATTCCTTATCATATGAATGGTAGATTGGCTTGCATCTTCACATCAAGAGTACTAAATAAACACTTGATGTATAAATCCCATCGAAAAACTGAAGTTTGTTAAGAAGTCACTTGTTTAAGATTTGCACACGGATGTAAGTGCAATCAATAAGAAGCAGAAAGCTGGTTGTTGGCTTTAAAAAAATTCGTGCTATGATTGAGTAACTTTAGTAGCTTTTAACTAAAGTACTGAAGCATAAGGCACACATATTGTAGAAATACAACGGGAAACCCCACCCACGCTGAATGTGTAACAACATAATGATCATATACACATCATGTATACAAGTGGTCTTATTGTTAATTTCTTACGCCTTTTACTACTTAGAACCTTCAGATGAATGGCTACTTTCTAGGTACTGTTTCATATATTCAATCATAAACGGCTAAGCAACGTTTCGATTACAATGTAATTCAAGCCGTTCATATTGCTGAATAAAAAAATAAATTAAAACCAACAAGATATTAATTAAAATTATTGACTGTAGCGTTTCAAAAGGTACTACGAACGATTAAATCCATTTAACGAACGGACAAGGTAAATATGTATATATGGACATAAAACATCATCCAAATATAATGGTAAAAATTGTTTTAATTGGCAAAAAATGGATAGAAATTGACAATTCTCGGTTTATAAATAAAATATATGTATAATAGCCTTCTTTGGACCTATTGTACATAAATTTTATTGATACGTCAGATACGACTAGTTAACAATATCAGTGCTAACAATAAATATGGTTTAGCTTATTCAATTTGCTATTACGTTCATTATATTGCATTTTAATTTGGCAGTTCACTCGGAACGGCTACGTCATATATTGACGGATAAACTGGCTATGTTGAATGTATGATCAAGTATTGAAATATTGCAGATTTGTTAGTCAGACTCACAACTCATTGTTTCAAACGTGTTTCTTCTTCAATACATAAATAATCATGTCTATGCTTAAACATGTTTTTTAGATTAACCACTAACGTTCATTACTTAATGTATATCTATACTCTTATATATCTTTGAAAATTTCTACATTGAATTTAAGTAAAGTAGTCTGGAGGTGGACAGGAGACGTTATTATCAGGATAAAAACTATTTTTATCATTACCATTTGAATTCACTTGCCATGTCTCGTTTACAAACAGCTTTGAATGCGCTTGCAAACATTTGGGAGGCTTGCTAATTCTATGGCATCCACAAGCGTCTCTAGGTACCGGGTAGTGTTTTTTTCGTCCCACCTTTGGTATGAATCGTGGTATCAAGATACATGTAGTGTTATCATTAGACGCTAATCCAGCGTTTGAAGAAAGTAATGGTGTAATATGATAAAGATAAATTTCGTTTAGAGTAAGTGGGACTCTTGAATCCTTGGTTACAGGATTGTTTCGAGTATTGAAATACTTATATTACAGTAGAGTAGGTGTATTAAATTGAATCGGCAATCTGGTAGATTATATAGTTTTCACCGACAATATCAATTTCTCCAGCTTAACATGTGTAAATATTTTCCTATCTGAGTGTAGTATGAATGCTGTAGGAAGCCAACTTCCAAGCTTTGTTACGAATTAATTTTGTTAGTTTAGCATTTCGTTTTAGTATGTTTCCTCAATTCGATTTTGGTTTGAATTTTTCAACAATTCCAGTTTCCTTTACAATTCTTTTTACATGTGGAAAGGAAATTTGAGCATGGTTATAATACCATCGCCAAATTAACTGGTTGTTGGGTAAAAGTTTTGAAACTTCGGTCTTGAATGAGTTGTTATTGTATAATTTATAATTGGACGATGTACGATGTACGACTGAAACACGGAACTTGACAGCGCACGAAATAGGAACTTATTCCACAATATGCAGCTTACACTTACAATATTTCATAATTTGCGAAGCCTCCTCGTGTAACAGTACTCTTTTACGAAGGCAACTTTCATACCTTAACGAATTTTCGTAGAGTTTCTAGTGCGAAATGTAAAATACTGCTTTCTATCGTACCAGGGGAAACGGGGCAGATGTTCACAAAATGCTAAACCCTAACTATTCGATCTTAAAAAAGTAAGATCATTTTGTGCCAAGTACAAACTAATGCATACGACGATGTTTAAATAAAATACAGCACTAAATCATAATGATAATTACAATATAATTACATAACAAAATATCCTTAAATTATTAATTTGCAACGAATTTCTACTAGTTTCCTTTTTCTTCTGGTTGTCTAAGTTGAATGCGAGGATTCAAATTAAAAAATGCATCAGAAATTTGCGTCACGAAAAACAAATATAATTCAGTGAACAAAATATACATCTAAAGTGAATCAGCTATAGATTCTCACCAGTTATTAACTGTATCAAATAGCTAGAAAATATCAAAGGATTTTTGTGGTCGAAATAACTTGGTACTAAAGAAGAACCGTTACCTTTACCTTTGGGGGATGTTAAATCACTCAACAACTTTAAGTAAAAGTAAATTTATTTTTAAATGATCAAACACACAAAGGTTTATCTAATCGTAAATATAAGTTTCGTTGATTTATAGTGCTAAAAGACCCATAGCATGACATATTGGACTTGAGGCCAGATATTTCCAACTAGTTTGTATGATGCTAAACCTTTGTGAAAAAGTGTCTGAAACCTTTGCAAGCAGGTCATGCTGTAATTGCATTTTAAAAGATGAAAGTCGAATGAATTTTCTAAGCCTCTACTCGACATAGACAGATGGTTCATCCATCAGTATAATACATACCGTGCTTGCGTCATAAAAAACTGTAAAGGATAATGGTTCTACCTTGAGTATCTATTACCTGGCTGCAACTTTCAAATATGCAACCAACCCATTCCTTTTTCACAGTAAGGTCGGCTTGTCTACAATATTAAAATGAACTCAAGGGTTTCAAGTGTCCTTATGTCAAAGAAGTATTCAAAATATTGGCTGGAGGTAATTGTAAGTCGATATCTGGAAGCCTACGCAACGCAGAATGTAATAAAAAATGAAATCTAAGATACGGTCCGTGAATGACGTGCAAGGTCTGTCTTGACAGCAGCATCATTATTGTTTCATCACATCACCAATACTCCGTATCGTTTCCTTGGAACAAAGACTTTTAACTTTCCAATTCCAACATCCAGGTAATTTTTTTTATTAACGTGTGACACATATACGACATGGGAGTGGCAATTCTTTATTATGTCGCTAATACCTCCGTCCTCCTACTTTTTAGTAATAATTTTAAACTAAGGAAGCAGAAATGATAAAATATCTGTATCCAAAATTTGATAAAATAAGTAGAATTGAAATCATAACTAAAATAGCGTCTGATTCAAAGACTGCGATAAATTACGTTTCAAAATAACCGTTGAAGTTCGTTGTGAACTTATTTTTAACGAAGAGTTACCTCATACTTTTTACGCTCTGGTGAAAGTAGCACTTTATAGGATTTTCAAAGTTTTCGCACATGTTGGTACTATGTTTTCCTTACATTTTTTTGCTTGAATACCCTCTTCTGACAGAGTATTATCTCAAGAGTCTCTTTGATAAAATTGGTTGCTTCACCTCGCTAAATTTATTTACAAATATGAAATAAGCTGACGGATGTATTATGGAGCATGTTTTGAAGCCACAAGTATCATTCTCCTACTTGAAACCCATAGATGATATCTCATATAGGATCATCCCGGCGTTGTGCCTTCTTTGACGGCCACTTACAAATCGCTTTTACCACAAGTACGTTGGACTCCCTTATCTTCTCACCATTTTCACAGACATATCCCATTGTATATGGGAAAGCAAGGCAAAGCTACTACTGAAGCTGCCTCATCTAGAACTACAAAAGAATGTATCTACATACACGAAAAAGATACATCGTGCTTGCATATGTTACATAATATACACATATTTATGATCTCATCTCACCCTTTTAAATTCTCAAGTGCTGAGGATATGAAAGTAGTCATCAATTCAATGAATGAGAAACTCAAGTGAAAGACTTTGCTGTAGAGACTCTAACCCACTTGAAAAGTTCTCCAAAAACTTCGACTTTACTAAAGGTTGAAGGTAAGCCATGGTGAAAGTAGAAAATATATATAGATTTGAGTAGCGAAGGTGAGAAATCCAGAAAAATATTGATGAGTGGAATGAGGATTTGGTACACAAGTTTTTTTTTATCTGGAACAGGTTTTTATTTACAAACTCTTCCCTTCTACGTATCTACGAGGAGCTTAATACTAATAATCGGATGGGGGAATAATTGGGATAGCATTTAGCCTTTTCAATATCCTAAACATTTAGTTGGATTGGGATATAAGGGATAAGCTAAGAATTGAAGTTGACTGAAGTACTAGTACACACTAAATATTATATGCGTGCTGTGTTTGCCTTTTTGATACACGTTTTTATTCAACTAATACTCTTTGAACGTGTGTAAAATGTAATAATAAGGATGAGAGAAACTCGTACGGAGTGTGTATACATTGTATACGTATGTGCTTCTCGAGCACTTTCACACTTAAACATACATCTATATGCTTTAGGGAGCAGATGAACATTTTTATATTTACCTACCTCTTGTCTTAAATAAAAAGCAGAGCGTTACACAAAGGGTAGAGAAAGAGAAGAGGCTCTAACGAAAGTGCTCTTGAATCTTAGCCTTTTTTCTCTATCCCCTATCATTAGGGAGTGGACGCTACATGTGAGTGTTATTTGGAGTTACCTTAGCGCTGCAGATGTAGTGTAGTAATTACTCAAGTATCTCAAATGCTAACATGTACTTTTCTTGGATTTTCACACCATAATATGCTGCAGTAACTCGTAGTTTATAGTTGGAATGGAATTTTAACTTTATATAAAGCAATCTGCTCAAATAACAATCCTCCAAATCTCCATTTGAAAACAAGAAAAAAACACATTTCCCTCACATTTGGATGAGAGAAAATATAAGTATGTTGAATGCAATATGCTGTTCCGTTCTTTTGAGTTAGAATTTCGTCAATCCTTCCGCACTGGAAACAAACATATGTGCATTGGAAAGCCTGAGTTGAATTTATGACTCTAATAATATCATAGCACAGTTCGTCAAAACATTGTGCTTCAGCGAAATGAATGGATTTTCCAAACCGTATAATCAAGGGAAAATAGTTGTGTCCCAAAGTCGTGGAAAATATGAATGAGAGAACAATCTGGAAGGTTGCTACTTTCACCAAAAATATGGCCTATTATGGACTCATAGCATTATGCAAAGTAGTTTTCAACTATAAACTGCTCCACTATAAAACATTTTTTGGATTCAAACTCTTTCAGAGTTGCTTGCAAATACACATATCTTTCATTATACCATATGATGACAGCTGGAATTTGAGTAGTTATAATGAAGTTAGCATCCGAATAGAAAAGAGGAAAATTCATTGTACAACTTCATCTCATTATATTGTACTTCATATATAATGGATATGTACTAACATTAATTTGTTACACTGTGAAGTTCATTGATTCGTAAATATAATTCATTGCCAACATCTTTGTTAATAGAAACATACATAGAACAACTGTGAAAACATCTTTTGATCATGCATATCTCTTATCTGATGATGAGACTGTTGTTGAATAATGCTTCTTGGCTGTTTCCTACTTCATACAATCTGGAGGGTAAGAAAGTTATCTCTAGACACATGCATCACAGCGTCACTTTCGTGCTGGAAGGCGCAAGTAAATGTACTCATTTTTAAGAAAATCTCGTTTTGACATCCAAGATATATTTTTGGAGAAAAGAAAAGAGAAAGCATCTACTTCCCATGCCGATCCTTTGTGTATTGCGCATCTGTTTGGTGAGACAGCGATAAGGATGATGTAACTTAAATCGGATAACAATCCCGATAAAAGTTTGGCCTCTTTCATACATTTCCATTTTCTCGCAAACTAATTTTGTTTCTTTCTGTGGGGGTGTCACGGGAACGTGACCTTTTTGTAAACTTATATTGAATGAATTTTTCAGTGTACACACACATACATACCCACAACACACTGACTGAGAGTATATATACTACCTTTTTTAAAAAAAACTTTCTTCATCAGTGCTATATAATGTACGCACAGCGTATATATATATATATTCACTGTACGTTTCAATGCTTGTAGTTCCAGAGTAGAGCGACATTCTGAGAGCAAACACTGCGCACTCCGTTTTCTCCCTTCTCCCGTATTGATTTTCCCATCTGCAACATGCTTTATATACACCATAATGCATATAAAGTTGAACCCTATATATGGGAAAGTATATATATACATACATACATTAACTTTCTTTGCCTTGTACTTCTTCTCTTGAAGAAGTAAGTAGTGCAATGGGTATGTATGCATATCAGACAAATTGTAACGTATACCCAAATACATAAATACAGATTTGGGCTTCATTCCGAACTAAGGCTTATATGAATGTAGTCCATTGTACTTAAATGATGTGCATGCTATGAATGCACGTTGTTTTTTGTTTACGTATGTGAGGCTTTGAAATAATATTCCTTTTGTGCATTCATAATCAGTGCACTTTCAAATTTCCCAGAATGCTAGTTTAAACGGGAAAAGGTTGAGGTTGAGTTGGTTGAGCTTTATCATCAGTTCTTGCTAACTTTGTAATAACTTGTTTGTACTTTGATGAAACAGCATTTGAGTATGACAGTTTCGTCGTACCCAATTCCTTTGAATTCTTGAGAAACGATAGAAATACCTATATATATATAACTGTATTATTTGAGCTGACAAAGGGAAACCAATGAACAGCAGGGAAGTTCGTTGGCTATGAAACCTAAGTATGTACTATGAAACATGTGCACACATTTTTGATATAGCTGAACAAATGTGAACCATTATTATCTAAGTATGATTTAGGGTTTTTTACACGTCCGAAAGTAGAACGGTGCATGAGATGTGTTCAATTTCAGAATACGTTTTATATAAAGGTCACCTACTTTTCTGTAGGAAGTCAGTGGAAAAAAATTGCTTATGGTTATCGTTCTTGTGTTGTGTTTGGTATGTTCAATGTTTCTGTTGGAGCTCTATATTTCGGTCCATTAAGAATACTTTATAAACCTGAGACATTGAAAGTAATCCGATAAAGGGTTGATATTTTTTCCATAAAAATTCACTAAAACATTAGGTACCACCGTTTGTGTGATTTGTGATTAATTACTGAGTAATAGAGATAAGATCATGCCTATTGATAACATTGTAATTTCTGAGCTCATGTTTATTCAGTGTACAATGTATGGAGAAACATGAGTTCAGTGAAATAATGCATCATTGCCCTTCTTCTCTGTTTATACAAATCATAAAGAACTACACGCCCACCAAAAACCATATGCCCGCAACCATTGTACTACCCCTCTCAAAATTTAAATGTGTTTGTTAACCAGGTGCTTTTTACAGCGAATACCCAAAATGTGCCTCTTCTATAGAAAGTTTTGAGCAAGAGCGTTATCGATAATTCATAGCCATTATCATCCTGCGAATATGAATTTGAAAACGTGAAGGGTTTCGCTTTTGCGGATAAAGTATCTGCTTTCACAAGAGAAAGTTTCATAATGTGTAGTCCTAATTAGTATTGTTATTTCAATGGCTCATCCACATTGCACTGTGAAATCTGTTAATCATATTGCCAACGGCATTGAACCTCTTATTATTTATAATTGGTGAGTAAAAGGAGGAACGTTGGAAGAATATTGAAAGTCTGAATGCAGTTCAGAAGATACTCCACGTGGCAATGCTAATAAACCTGAATCAGGAACTAGTTTACAGTCTATGCCAATTTGAATCCTTACTCTGAAAAATCTAATTAATTAGTACCATATGAAACTTCCCCTACATACCAAAAGGAGCATGCAAATCTACTTGACAAGCACGCCAAATTGCATTAGTCATAGTAGGAAGTCACCTCTTTCATTTCGTAACATGTTGGAAAAGCACAGCGGTGCACTTTTCTAACTGGGGCGAATAGCAGTGGTGCACAGAGTTTTGGCAAAAGTTATTATTACGTAAGATTCAGTATTAAACAAGGTTTCTTGAGAAGGTGAATTAAATTTACAGAAACAGTTACTTGTTTTCTAGGTCACTCAAGTTTTAGAATAGAATACAAGTCCTAAATTTGTTTTCAGTATGTATATGGTATGGTATTCAAAATTGAGACCCACATAGTAGAACAAATATTCGCACATGTATATATAAGTATGAACATAGCATTTTACAATAAAAAAT
Organism: Orchesella villosa; assembly: GCA_036850725.1. NCBI lineage: Eukaryota > Metazoa > Arthropoda > Collembola > Entomobryomorpha > Orchesellidae > Orchesella > Orchesella villosa. Next base: position 25,910 of record JAANSM010000041.1, on the reverse strand, counting down.
GTGGAAAGGTTGCAAAGTTTTGCTTGAACATGGTCATTAGTTGGAACGTGGAAGAAAGAAACAGTATATGTACTAAATATAACAGAGATTTTTAACCCAAACATTCCAAAGGGCTGCTTATAACCACCCACCTGGCATGCCTTGGCAGCTTTCGCTCAAAAACTCAAGCTAACATTTCCAGACTTCCATAAACACACTTTACGCCATCCAGTACGTTTCATATTGCATGCACTACTTCTTCTCCATACCTTTCACTTCAAATATAAAGCTTTTGGTAGGTGCTCTCCTATTGTGTATTTGCATAGCGAAACTTGCTTTGCTATGCATTCAAGAATTATGGCATGAACACATTATGTATCGTATCGCTACATAGAATGGGCTGAATCAAAATTAACAAAATTTCTACAGGTTTTAGACAATGCTTTGAGTATAGCATAAATTTTAGACGGACATGAATTCAGCATTCTTGTTGTTCTAATTATAGTCCTATTTTGAGGATCAAATTTACACTTTTTATACACCTACTATGATTATAGCGTAATTTTGGAGTTAGGCGTAAATAGTTTTTTGCAACTTGCTGCAATTTAGCATGTTCTCAATATATTAGAAATTGGCAAGTAGAATAATGCGTAGGTATGAATGTATAGTGATATATTGTTTTTGATTCTTTGCAATTATTCGCATAAAATTTTTCCATATAAATCATATCATAATTCTGCAGTAGCAGTGCACTCTAATCAAATTATGTAACTGGGGCTCCTATTTTATACGGGATTTTCCACACACAAACACACACATACAGGCACGAATGGAGGAAAAAATGTATTTAATGCCTTTTTTGTCGTGTTCCACGTAATCTGCTATTTCTTACTGGAGTCACTGTCACTTGCTACCTTCAGCTATTGCATCATTATGCGGTACCATCCATTCGCTTTCTTAACTCCTTGTGGCGCCTAGCACATAACTGCTTGGTTGGTATGCTATAGTAATTTTATACTTTGCTGAGGAACTCAAGGAAAATGCATTGTATTCTATGGATTCTTGCAGTATTATTGTAAACAGTGGTGAAGAAAAACCTGAGCTGAGCATACATATAATATATACATTCATAGGTTCAAGTGTAGCGAACTGGGTGGGTTCACTGCTACTTTTTACATTAGGGTAGTGGAGACAAGTAAGTACAATATAATATTATTGTAGTCAGTAGTCAACTTGTAATTGTAAGCACACATTGAGACAAACGTTATTTTGCAAAACGCTTACGAGAAGAAACAGCATATTTATGGTGAGTAACATGACAGCTACACAATGCCTAAGCTCATTTGTACGTACGCATTCGTGGTATTATGGTATGCCGAATTGTCGCATACAAGAAATCTATACCAGTTTACATACATTTTGTGTATAGTACTTATGATACGGAGACAAGTTTACTTTTCCCTTTTCACTCTTTCTCCCTCGTTTCCCTTTTCTTACCTTTTTCCACGTGTGCGATGCGATAGCAGTGTAGTAGTGCGTGGTCAATATTTTGATTTAGATCGGTAAGACAACTGATGCGACTTACGAGACATAAAAATGTACACCCGTGAATACCGTAAAAGTTTGAGTCAGTCGCTCGTCAGTGACGGGATTGACACAATCAATAATAATTTATGGTCGTGCCACAAACGAGAGGGGTTGCATGGGCCATGCATGCATGAATGTAACGTAACCATGTCGATTGAAAATGTCAGCAACTCCTAAGCGTTATGCAAGGCCTTTGTTAACAACTGTAGAGATTTTTCAACACATGGCGTTTTAGGCTGGAACGAAAAATAATTTGACGCTATTTTGCCTCGTTCGTGAGTCAATGAAATTGGCGAATTGGTGACTACATTAGGGTCTTATGTATATTTGTTTGTGCTGGGATTTCCCAGGTATTAGCATTAAATATTTCATGGGGAAAAAGTAAGTCGTTTTTTTTGTAGTTCTAGGGTAGCCCAACAATGGGGTATTGCATATTTTTTGCTATTAGTTTAGGCAACTGAAGGACAAGCTCAAACTGTTTTCAAACTCATAGTGAGCAAATAGAACGGGAAATGGTGTCATTCCTGTATTAGCGCTAAATCATTTATGAAACCGCATTGTACTATATGTGCTAAGTGAGGTTTGCATTGAAATTTATTTAAAATAAGGAACTTTAGTTGGCGAAAAGGGAGTGTTGGAAGTCATCAAGTTAAGCAACCTCACATTAGTCCTCAAACCGAGCTCTCGTGTTGGTACCCTATACACATACCCTATATATATCGAGTCAGTAGGAGGGGGAGGAATGGATTGAAGTGAAAGAGTAAAGCCGTAATAATAGTGGTGGTTAGCCATTTTCTGTACTTTTAGAGTTAGTTTAATATAATATACAAAAGTTGATCCCTCCTAATGGATAATTTGTACGTGCTTGACCCCAATAAAGGCATGGCAGTCATAAACATGTCATTTTTTTATTTTACTCCTAATGGTGAGAGAATAAAAGCGCTACAACTGACTGATGGTATTTTTCATGCAAAAAATGTGCAGAAGTTTCTTTTAACACAAAAAGCTGCATGCTACATGACATGTTAAAAATTAGTGGTGAATTCAAGTGCCCTATGCGACACACGACATGTATATGGATTTTTTTCACCCGTCATGCACATTGAGCTGTGTTTTTTTTTCCTAGGTTTTCTTCGGGAATTCATTATTATTGGGCAAATGCACAGGTAGGCACGTACTTATTGCATTATATGATTTTTTATACCTGGCTCCTATTTCAACTTTTTTTTCGCTATAGGAGTACATTGCGTATCAATATGTAAAAACACATGCAATAATCAAATGAAACATGGATATTAACTATAAGTATGTATATCCAGAGAAAAATATGATGCATGTTTGCTATTCTCCGCCAAGATTACTCCCTGCTTTCTTTTTCCCTTGAAGTCAGTTGAAAAATTATTATTGAAAAAGGGAAAAGGAATCCCTTTCTTTGTAATCTGTATATACGTGCTTATTAAACATGGAAATCAAACTGTGCCGTAAAAAAACATAACATTCCGAATTCCAACGCAAGTATGTAAAATGTAAAACGTGGAAACAAGATGTTTTAATTTGAGCGTACGCGTACATATACACTCACTCCATACGGAGAAAAATTAAAGTGTACACTATCCCTTCGATCATCTCTCCTGATAAATTTTGTTTCATGTAGCTTGGACTGATTTTTATAAAGCCAAGTCACTTATTCTTGTCTCATTGCCTTAATTTGAGTGTAATTTTAACATTAAAAGCAGTTTTAGGTGTTACCTTTACATAAAAACACGTACATACGTATGTATTCATGCACGCAGTAAAAAGTAATATATAAAACGTACATTATGTGCTTTAATACTACACAAAACAAAACCTTTAGTACGCATTTTATACGAATATTTTACGTGAAAACTGCTAAAGGGAAGGTCTAGATTTATAAGAACATTACCACAGCCTTTTTGGGGTAGAAAAAATGTTCATAAAATGATTATAATAATGAACTTGTGACTCGTATCACCCTCCATAAAAACGTGCCATATATTGTCAAAATATTATCTGCCATTTTATTATGTGTTCAAGGAGATGATCACAATGATGATACTTGAGAGGGTCCTAGAAGAAGATTGTTCAACATAAAACGGGTATTATAATGATAATAAAATAAGGTGAAATAACTTACACTCCTGATGGATTAAATTTGAGCACAAGGACGAATAGCAGCGTAAAGTAGACAAAGACGACCATTCTTGATAACTCAAGATGGTGGTGTGACTGCGGAGATGTAAGCACTATTGAGATGAACTCTTGACGGGGATATTCTTCTACTTATATCATCTAAAAGTCGTTTTCTATGCTATGCACTTCCTGCTGTAACGCTCAGGTGAAACGATGGCTTCGATATCTGATTTACTTTTCATAAAAACAGGTTTCGACTGGAATAACGTTATTACAAAAAGAATCAAAAGTAAATGACAAACATGTTGGGAGAAACGGGGTGGAAGTCGGAGCAGGGGAATGCGTTTTAGTTGTTGTTTTCAAGTGAATATCATTTTTGTGTCCTAAGCCTTTGGCGTAAACACAATGGTTCACAAAAATGAGTGATTCCCACGCTGAAAATGACATCTGATTGGGTATAATTAGGCTTGGCAAGCCTTACACATTTTGCACTTTTTTCATAATCATCATCATTCTCAAAATAAACATGGAACGGCATGAAAAGGAAACACCCCGAAATAGATTGTCACAATACGGCGATCTTATTTGATTTTGTGAGTAGGCTCCCTTTTCCTTCTTTAATAAGCAGTAATGTTTGGTGGTCTGGTCCTCAAAGGATTGTACAGAAACTAACACAATTCATCTTCGAACCAAAAGCCTTAAAGAAAGGGCCAAAATAATTATTTATATCGTATTCCAAATATCGTTTAGCTAGCTAACAGAAAAGTAGCATCGCAGTCTGTTTTTTGAGGCCATTTCGAATTAAGGAAATATAAATACATGTAGAGAGGTAGGATGCACAAGAATAGCAATTGTTGTTTAAAATAAGACAATTACATTCGTTATGCAGTATTCATTGTATTTTCCATATTTTTCACACAAGTGTATAATGGAAAACTGTAGTCTCTCTATAACTACAAGCGTACAAATTGAGTATTGAGGATTGGAGTGGATGTAGAATTCGTTGACTGTGCATATACACTTAACAATTGAAGCACTACAGGCTTAAGATTACAACAAATTCAGATGGATGAGAACGGTGGGGCTGTTCCTTTGTCACTGACTAGAAATGATCTGTGAGCGCATTGTCTGCAGTCACCGTAAAGGATTCTGTAGTGGCAAGATTTGCACACTGCGGAAGGCAGATTGGTGGTTGGCTCGGCTCCTTCTCGGCGCACTTGCGTCATTCTTCCACACTTCCTAATGCTTTTTCATGTACAGTCTTGTGAATGTTGTATTACGGCTTTCTATGAAGAAAAGGCATGCATGCAAGTAAGCAAAGCAAGGCAAAAAAATGCTCTAGCTTAAGCGATGAAGCTTTTCTTGCCCCAACTTAGCATTGGCTTTTGCCTCTCTGCTTTCTCCCTCATGGAGTAAAAACCCTCTCTCTCGCATGGATATTTTGTACGCTTTTTCCTTTCCTACATTTTTCCGTAAGTATTTTAATCTAGCAAGTTTTGCGAATATGGGTATGGAGAGAAAATGTGTATGCCAGTCCTATTTCATTCTTCTCCCCATAGCGGATGTATTACACACGTTCTCCTTTCTTTGCTTTCTTCACAACACAACTACGTGCTTCCACCAGAGCGCTAGCAAACCATTACATTTTAAGACTTTGTTCCACACGGAGCCAGCTAGCAGTGAGCAAAGTAAAGTAAAAAGTAAAATTATGTTCGTTCTTGGTCTTTAGATAGAAAAACTTGGTATATATGTGACTGCGCATTATACTGGAAAAGGAACAACTGAAAAGAAGTCCACTTATCATCTTCATTTTAGCTTTTGGAAAAATTCATATGGTTCCTTGTATCAATAAGCCATATTTTTGTGTATGCTTCAACATTATCATAACTATTCTTACCTTTTTTTTCTGGCTCGCCTTGATATGTATAGTTTCACTCTACCTAGTCATTTCTTGTTTGCCGCCTGCTACTCAACTTTCCTTAAATCTCTATATTGTCATAGTGTTGGCCTCCAAAACTTTGGCTTGTACTCAACTAGAACCCACCGTTCCTTTATTTATTTTCACTGTCCAGAAAAACCTTATATTGAAATTGAATTAATAAAAGACAGTTGGAATAGCTTTCTCTTTACTTTCTCTTTCCCCTCTTTAACATTAATAATGGGCAGAGGAACTCCCACTCCCAGATTTTTACCATTTCGACCTGCCTCCAAGTAAAGAGATTCAGTTTGCGTCAGTTCATTGAAATACTAGAAATAAACTAGGTTATTGTAACACTTATTTAAAAGTTTGCCAACAATCTACCTAAACCTAAATATTCAGAAACTAAAATTGCTTGCAATTAAGCTCAATTCCACAACTGATTGCAAATGACGCGCTGGTTCTTATATATATACTTATAAATTCACAATAGGTTGCACCTGCTTCTGATGCCCTTAAAGTCCAATGAATTTATTATTTATTAAAACTTTATGGAAAATGTTTCAAATAATTTTTTTTATCAACATGTCATATAGACAGACAAACGAGAGAAACGTCAATTTATATAGTCATGTAAAAGTTGGAAGAAAACATCTTATTTCTTTTAGTTTCTTACTTCCTACTTCATACTTCAGTCATAATTTTTGACAACCCTGAAACTATGTAGTTGTTTTAGAACTCTGCATCGAACATTTTATTCATATTGCCACACACAGCTACAACTCCTACTCAGCTACTTGTTTCACTAAACAAGGTCATTACAAAACAAATTACATTTTCTCGCGGTCACAAGCTCCAATTTATGAACAAGGAGATAAAAGAAGATAAAATTTAACGGGAAATGGACACGCAATAATGGAGCATGAAATGTATGAAATTAAAAAAAAATAGAAGACGCCCAATCCAACATTCTTCAAATCCAGTTACCAGTATGTGGTAAGAAAAGTATAACGTAAACGAATTTGTACTAGCAACTTAACCTCATTTCTAGCAACGTGTGCACTATACAAAAACTGTGAGTAAAAAGAGCTCATGTCTCTAAAGTAGATTCGATGCTGTTGATCAAATAACAAATCGAAATCCGAATAATGTTTTCAAACTTGTGGTATTAGGCTTAGTTTATTAAGAGAGCTAGTTGAGCTAGTTTATTAAGACAGCAAGGCTTAAAACTTTTACCCGTTCGCACGGCATATTCCGTGTAACTCTGCAGGTTCAATTTCATATTGTCCTCAAGCTTGCCTTCGTATTCTATTTCGTAGTCTAAGCCGAATTCATTGTGAGCTCTAGCATTAATAAGATTTCTAGATTTCCCATTTTATAGAGGTGGAAAGGAGGCCAGAAATTTAAAAACTGGTGATGAGATTTGGAAGAAGAAGAAGAAGCTACTATGCATAATGATGTGCGGAATAGTGTGTGTGGATTCAATTTCCCCCCTTTTCCACTTAAATGTGAAAATTTCTGTTTTCCTAATTTGGTAGATTTCTTCGTCAAACCCGATGGTAGCGTCGGTTTCAGTGTGCATGAATACATTTACAATTTAATGGTGTCTTCATTGATAAACCTGTCTCAATCTAGAACTTTTGCCTCTTTCACTTACCATCACTCACTTCATACATGATGCATAGTATCGCTGGTGGTGAAAAAGGAAGCACAAATGTGGAGAGATTACTTCTTGAGAACTGAAAGAGTAATCTGTGCATTGTCATGTATTTTTCATTCCCCTCGCTATCTGCTCTCCTCAATGCTGTTGTGGATGGAACCCACATTGACTCAGCTTTCTTCATGCAGAGCGACAACTACAGACGTCCGTACACGTACAGAGTTGAAGCAATAGCTTGGTGAATCAAGTTTCTTCGTAAAAATGTCCGTGAAATTCTGGGCACAGCCCTTCTCCCTTTTCCAACAAAAAGTCAAGCAGGTTTTTGGTTGGCAAAAAAAGAAATCTCAGATTTTTGTGCGAGCAGCAGAAATGAAAATAGCCTAGTTGTTCATAAATCCTTACACCTTTCATCACTGTTTCCATTTATTTTCTACCTTTCTCCTGTTACCGCTCCCGTGCTCTATACTTTCTCCAGGTTATCCTGAAATCAGCAAGTCTAAAATATAAAACTAAGCGAAATCATTGACAATACTCAAGCAAATACTTTCCGATTCCCGTTTCTTTACGACTATTGTTATATAGAGCATAGATTGCATTGATTCCTTTTCTTCCGAATGTGGAGCGTACGGACGGAGAAATCAGGACTGACTTGAATTAAAAATAAGATGCTAAAATAGTTGTGAAGCTTCACGAGTCAATTTTCTCCGCACTGGATATAAATACAAAAAGATGGTGTCCTAGACAATACAACGCTACTCGCAATGATGAAAATACGTACGAATGGAAGCATTTTACCTAAATTCATGAATAATGCGATTACAACTATCTGCCTTCAATGCTATTTACGACAAACCAAAACCCTGTTAACTCCTAAGTGGATGTGATGCAGTCGTGTCGGTCGGTACTGCACCACACCGCGCTTACAAGGTAGAAATTTAACTGGTAATGCATATAGATATATAAATCCATATAAATATAAAGTTACATTTATACATGCATTGAGTCTAGTACTTTTTCTTTCGAAGGAGTGACTGACTGACTGAGAAGAAGTACAAAACGTTGAAAGAAGAATTGTACTTCTTCTTTTTAAAAATGTTTCCTATATTCAGGATTTGTTCGTGAGGCACATGAATCCTTGTGCTAACACTTTCGTGGTTGGACATAGATTCACAAAAAAAGGAATCGTGTATGCATGGATGTTTGCCTTCCACAAGCAATCCAGAACAAGGGGAAATGGGGAAAGTGGAATCGACAATATTAATCTAATACAAACTGGCAGGGAATGCGTTTGAACTTTTCTGTGTGCAAGGAACGATTGACAGATTCACAGTTTCCTGTGTCCTCCATAGCTGTTTCCCCATATTTTATTAAAACTAAATGAAGGTTAAAAAAGCACATGGGGTTATATATACCAGGCTTTGTAGTTGCTTGCTCTCTGGGTATCACGAACACACACATAAACCAACACAATAATAAGCCGTACTAAGCTGACGTCTTTGAAAAAAATATTTTTCCATGTAGTCACTCATCCTTAAGTCCTCACTAGGATCATCATTTCCCAGCATTGAAATACTTATAGAGGTATTACCTTCAAAATAACGGTAATTGCCGAAACCACATGGAGTCTTAGTAAAACTACTCAACTGTTTAGTGTGGTGTTGATCATTTACAGACTCCGATTTTGAAACAGTCTCCTGCTAAGTTTCCGCTCTAGTATTTTCCCAATTCTCAGATAAAGCTGGTTGGGGAACGCTTCCTTGAATTTGCAAGATGGCACAATGTCATTGATTTGCTGTCGCAAGCAATATGCGCTTTTTCCCATTTATTATTTAGCAAGAAAATAAGGGTAAACGTTATGTAGGATGAAAAAAAATATTGGCAAATATGGCAAGCTACCATTTCTATGTCTATACTTATTCACGCAGCGTTAATGAGCTCAAGTATGTAACATATATTTACTATTCGTATCATATATCATGTTGCATCTTCACGAAACGAAGAAGTAACCAAAAACCAACCATTTCTTACATGAAATATAGACAAACATATATAATAATAATATTAAAACTGAGCCTATACATACACATGATACCTACTCGATATCAAACATTGTGGGCCCAATATCGTCTGAACTTCGACGTTGTCTTCGATTTCGATCTGGAGATGAGAGTAGAAGATTTTCCAAGAAACGCCAGGAAAAAAATCTTCCAAGAGCTGAGCTTTTTCTTTATGTAGAAAAAAAGGAGTATACGCCATCTTCCTTATTCTATATTTCATAGCTATTTTACAACTATTGGAACAAAATTTATTGAATGCTTGGTTACTGAGACGTTAGCACGTATCATGCATCCCCTGATGTATCTTGGGTGTATGCCTTGTGTACGCAGTATTGATGGTTTTCTCCAACTTTCATTTCTTGTAGTGTTTACATAGGTATCTAAAGCTTACATGAAGAAAATTGCACAAACAATCACGTTCATGTGTAGTACTAACGTCAGTATAAAGTAAAATATAAATGAGAATTATGGAATTTTGTGTTGATCTCGGAGAAACGTGGGAATATGCAGCTTAATGTATATCCACATCCACATATGTAATGCATACATGACGCTTACTACGTTTGAAACAAGAGTCATTGGTGAATCCAGCGGTTTTCTTTGCGTCCTTATTCCTTCACAAACATTTGATAAATCCCCTTTACTTAAAATGCAATGATATTTATGTGTTCATGTGTTGATACAGTATATTTTCAAATATCGACTAGTCCTTTTGGGTCAACTATTGGGAAAACTGCGACGTACATTTTGATACTGATTCTCACAAAAACTTGGTATAAAATTTCTATTTACAAATTTATTAGCTTATTTTATTTCGCCAACTTTTAGCTTCACTCAATTAAGTTTGCATGTTTTTTTGAAGGAGACAGAAAAGGATCTTCCTGTTATCCATCTCTTGTATTTAAATGCATTTGCTTTGCAAATATTTTTTTCGAAAAAAAAGAACATACATATAAAACTTTGCAAACATGTTGTTGCCAGACGATAGTCGGAAAGATGAAACAAGATGTTGTTAGTTTGTTTCTAAGAACAGTTTTTTATGTGAGAAATCTGGTCCAAGTGTATTTATTTATTGAAAATATCATATTTTCCTTGATTCTCCTATTTCCTGAGAGAAGGGAAAAAGGGGGTATAAAACCACAGAGTTTGCGGAGCAAACAAAAAGACAAGTGAGAGCAGAAAACTTTTCCCATTCTTTCACTCTCCTTTTTAGAACGTATGTATGACTGGAGTACTTTTTCCTTCTGTATAACAACATTCGTCGAAATTGTGGGTTTCGAAGGGTCACATCGTAGTGAAAATATTGATATGATGGTTCAAGTTTCCTTCTAGGATAAGTATCTTGAGTTGGAAGGAGCTGAAAGCAGCATATATTTACTTTACTCTTTTGGTTTTCCTCATCCCCATGATGATCATCATTGTCGTCAAAGTATCTGCACGTACTTATACAATATTTTAGAGAGGATTTTACAGGAATGTGTACAATAGTTTACCTACTGTCATGCCTAAATCAGAAGATCACTCCCCTCATCCTTTTTGTTTCACATTACCAGTTTCTAATGTTGTATCAGATTCTATGGTTTCTGAGGTCTTCAACCATTAACATGCGGTCCATGCATGATGATGAACGGCGTTCCCTGTGCACAAAAAAAGTGAAAGTTCTTGTTTCAACTCAATATAAAAATACAGGACACGTACCTTCTTAAATATGGGCAGGGAGAGAGAGAGAGAAAGAGAGTATTTGTTCCTATTTAAAAACAAACGTATCTTTACTTTACCTGCACGGTTTAATACTTTCTCTCACTCTTTCCCTGTCCTTCTCCTCTTTGGCATTCTAGTTTATGTTGCATAGCTTGTACAACAAGGAAAGTCTGCAACCAAACACATTGGCTACTCTCTCTCTTTGCCTCTCACTCTAACACAACTACCCAGTGTGTAATGGTTTTAGCGAGGATGAACTAGATACTGACTAAAGTCAGCTAAAAGTTCATTTGAACAAGGGAAATGTTTGACTGTACGTATATATAAACACACCCTAAAACACGAGCCAGTTATCACTTCTACACTCGCAAGCTTTCATAGATTTAATAAGAGACGGAGTAGTACACAAGAATGCTAAAACAAAAAAAAATGGAACCCTCACACATCGAATGTGTGCCAGTAACAGAGTCAGCAGAAAATGGATTCACTGGCTCGTATATATCTACTCGTCGTGTAAGGGCTAGTCTTCCAAACAGTATTCATACCACAGCAAGACATGATAAAGATAACCTCACATTGGGTAATATGATCATATGTCGTCATATCTAAGAGAGTGGTTTGGCAAAAGCATCAAGAATTTTCTTCCCAAAATCATCTTCCCAGTTTCCCAGCTGGCATATATGAAAGTGAAGAGCGTGTTTCAGAGAAAGGGGGAAAAAGAGTACCAGTTTCTCACCAGCATGCAGAATTCATCCCAGCTATCTCCATTCCCCTTCCACATTCCATATTATCTTCGGAGGAAGGAAGGATAGAGTGAATACAATAAATGACTCAAAGGAGGCGGGAAGGTTGTGATGCCATTAATGATGGCTTTATGCAATTCCTGCTTCCACCTTTTATTATTATTGCTGCTCGTACCAACAATAATGTTTCTTAACACGGTTTTCCGTTTTATTGGGAAAAATTAAAAACCATAAGTGGGCTTTGTGTATCTGTCTCTATTTAACCCAAAAACATGTTAATGTCTCTCATAAATGTACCACTCAAAATCGTAATGGCTTGAAGATCATGCAGAAACTCATCCTATATAGTATTTTCCACAAATCATTTGCAATTTCCCATTTGGATATCTAAACGAACGTTTGTAATGATTCAGTATATATATTCTAAATTATATCTTTATACTTAACAGGTTGAGAAATACTGTAACAGTGCGAATTGATTGCTCGATTTTGGTAGGCTAGGAACGTGACAGATGCTACTAACAAGACAGACGACAAACAAATTACCTTGGAGAGTTCCAACACACTATACTCCTGATTCATTACCTACGTTTTTCATCCCTGCATATCTGTGGAAAAGGCTGCAAAGTCGGAGACTCGCAAATAGAACCACAGCAAAGCTTCGCGACTGTATAAGTTGTCACTTTATCAACACACATCACACATAAACAAATCGTGTTAAGCCATTGTATATAATTCAAGAGATAAATTACTGAACATTCTGTTTTGTGGTTTAACAGTTTTCCATACTTTTCTTTCTCGTTCCATCTCCATCAAGGGGGAAATTGAAGCTCTGAGAAAAGAAAGTTTAAGAATTATAAGCTTTTTGTGGCATTTCTTTATTAGTAGTCGGCGGATAAATATGCGCTAAGACATTGGCTTCAAGCAAGTAAAATATGCAAGCGCTATAAGAACTATGCCAAAAAAGGTAATCGCAGTACTTATCTCAGACCTTTGTTTTCTGTGCTGAAGCCTCGCCGAACTCGATTTTGGCAAATGGAAAATATTTTACGAGATCGATATTGTAACATTCACGATTTCAAACGTGTCCTAGTGGTTAGCGTTTTCGTGTAAGACATCAATCTTAATCTACCCCTTGTATTTGGAATATCCACTATTTCAAAAAGGTATTAAAAGGATTTTGTAACACGCATGGATCAACAGTGTTTACAAGCTTATGTTCGACAAACGATCTCAGAGTTACGCCAAATCGCATCTAAAATCAACAGTTTATTCTTGTGTTTTTGCGGGGATTTCATATAAAACGGATGAAGCTTTTTATATGGTATAAAGCTATAGCAGTAATAAAAAATAACATATGCTGATATTTGTAAAATTATATTTTATAAAAATTTCACCCCACCTAGTTTTACTAACTCACCCACGTACATTTATTCATTCATTCATTCGTTCAATTCAAACAAATAAAATCCTGGGGCATACTAATCCACCCTCTACTCATTAGTAGTCCATTTATCCGATTGCCTTTGATTTTCAGAAGTGCGAAAAACAATGCGTAACAAAAATTACTGCCCGTTTTACTTTCCTACAAAGAATTTGCCTCGCAGACTAAATAAAAAGATGATACACACAAACTGAAAATACCCTCCCGTAAGCCCTTTCTCTTGGTGGAGGAGAGAGCTAATAATAAAGAAAAGCGATTTGTGAGGGTTCATGTGAGATCGTTACAAGAAGCGTACGGCTTTGTTACTACGCAGTAAACATGACTTAGCTACTTCATATATATCTATATATATATACGTGTTTATTATCAAGTATCATAAACGTTCTTGGGCATAGTTGGTCTCGTACTCCCAAAAGAAGCTTCACTTAGTTCTATTTGACCGAAGAATCCAAAAATCGTCGATTGCACGGGGGAAAAGAATGTACGCGAGATAATGCTAGTCCTACAATACTCACAATCTTTTGTTGATCCTGTAGTTTCAACTTCAAAGTGCAGTTTCCCTACAAAAGTTTAGTGTGTAGTAGTATATTTCAAAACTTTAATGCTAAAGTTATCCCGAAAGTAGCAATTAAGCTGTTTCTTGAGGCGAGTTTTCTTAGATGTATGAGGAATTCCGAATCGGGTAGGTAGAAGGCATCATAAATTCTTTCTTCTCTCTTATTCGTGTCATCACTAATGCATCACACACATCCTTTTAGTCACTTTTCATGATTAAACGCTGCTGTGGCGCATCAGAGTCTGTAATGCCGTTTGTACTTATGCTGGATTACAAAAAAAACCCAAACTTAAGAGAAATGTCTTAAACGGTAGGAAAATGGGTCGCAGATTCAGCGCAATATATTAAATTGATACTTACTCATATTCTAACTTAATTTTAGTTTCGTTGAAACAACGATCTGCAGTCGCAACTTTGTATTTATGGAATAAATCAAATGCGAACCTTATAAATTTCTTGAGATTAAAATACGAATTAATCATGAATGGTCAACCGAATTAGTAAAGAATTTTTTTCCTCTTCGGAAAATTTCCAAGAGACCGTAATTGGTTTAAATTATAGACTAGATATTCGGAGAACAGAACAACTCTACTGACAGACAGACCGACTGGCAAACGATGCAATTAAGTAGTTCCACCGCACAGGGAGAAAATATAGGTTGTGAGCTCGTACTTATGTTATTTTTTTTAACATTGTCACTTGGTAATGCGAAAAGGGGGTTTCAGAAATGCAGCTCTTCATTATCTGTTGGAAATAAAAGTTTTAATTTGACGTGTGCTGAGCCAGAGCTTTGAATAAAAATGAGACACGCCATTAATAACATGTTTTCGTGGCCATTAGCGTGAAGTTGGGTATAACAGGCTTTCTTTTTAATGCGTTCCAAAATCAGACCGTCAAAATTATGGACGAGCATGTAGTTATTTACTCTTCTAGCAGCAATATGCAATTTACCGAGGAGAAGTATGAAATTTTGTAATATATTCTAAGTGAAATTCATGTTGGATAACGGGATAACACTAATCTTTACGTTTATTACAATAATAGGTCACATGTGATGACCATGATGGGTTGTTATAAATACTATGATAGCTGGTCATACATATATATAAGGGTCTCGACACCAGTTGAAGCGAAAAAATTATTCAGATAGTATATCCCGAAATGTGCATGTACACCATGGAATATTTAAGTCTGAAGAATATCGATTGGAGTTTCCACTCTGAGTAGGGAAGCTGAAGGAACATTACTACATGATTATTTAGCCACCCTCTTTTACAACATCATAACTCCCAAATCATGAATATCATTTTACTTCCAAAGCAATGAAATATTATAAAAGGATTCGTGTAAAGAGTTGACATTTAATTTGACTAGAAACTGTCAGATTAATGGACTAGAACATTGTGACATTAATCACCTCCTGTTTTCAACTTTAATTTCAACAATTAACGTTGATCACAGTGGGCTTTTTATTGTCGTGGTGGTTTTTAATTCCATAATAATATTTATTTTATGCTTCCAGCTTCAGGTGTGTGGTGTTATTAAACTTTTATGTACTCACAAATAGTTTGTACTAATCGGGGGGTTCAACGAAGTGCAAAAGGTTTTGCAGTAAAGGTTTTGCCCTCTGCGGACTTTCTGTTGCGGATAGCTTCACGCAAGCAACCAGTGAAGTTCGTGTTTTCAACTTTCGACGTTCGTGATTTTCTCTATTATGTCGCATCGGGCTCAAAAGTACCTACAGGGAAGGAGTCACCATATATACTAAACGCATGATTCATTTCATGCTCAAGAAGTATAGGAAATGTGTGGTGAATTAATTTGACCTGGTGGCCTCCATTTTGGCCCGATTCTATGCCCATGCTATTTCTAAGTAAATATATTGAAGCACCATGGAGAATGTTTTGTGATTGCGTGCAAAATTACTTGTGTGCATGTGTCATTATTAGGTTTTCTTGTCATTCCTCGTCATATCTAAACCGACTTACCAAGTACCGCCTCGGCGATATGATATAGATCCAACGTATCCAGCCTAATTTACTTTGTGTTGTCACGATCTCCTGCTCTAACATATTAGGATGTGGTGCAAAATTTCTATATTTCATTTTACGTTTTACTGACAGAACTGCTATGTTAAGCCATTTATGTTTGTATACTTACAGCCTACTTGGGAGGACGAGCTTGCTTTCACGAGAGGACAAATGTGACTTACTGCATTTTATTTTTCTCCTGATGTTGAAACACTGTTGGTGGTCAGAGATCGTGGAAGTTCAGACGGATTAAAATTCGATATTTTAACTGTGACATGAATAGTGAAGCTCATACTTTTGTAAAGGCGGAGGCGGCTACCACGTCATGCAGTATATATGTCTGTCAGGCAACGCAAAGTATGAGGCAAATGTGCAGAGAGAAAACTGTCTGCACATGAGCGGGAGCTCTTCTGTAGGTAAATGTAATAAAATCGGTTGCAAAGGGTGAAGGGGATTTGGCGAACACAACTTTTGAAAACGGGGATTAATTGACGTCATAGATGAACAATAGATTTTCATCCATATGTTTATGCTATTTTATTTCATGATAATATATAACGCCGAAATACTCCATTTCAACCTACTCGAATCACGTTTAAGCTCGAAACAAATACTTCTAAATCTGATTTTCACTTTTCAAAGTATTTAGGATTCATCATTTAAGAAGAATTTGAACGATTTTACGATAAGAACGTTATCTTCGAACACACGATACGATATCAACGTTAAAACTGGGTGGCTTCTGGTCAACTTATGGTAATTAGAGAATGAGGTAGATTGCGTGCTAATGTTGCGTTATCAACATTATTAGCAATAAATTAGATCAAAACTTCATAACATATATTAAATTCTGATAGTCAAACTCCCGTAGGTTACAATTTCTAATTTTAGCAATATTATTGAACAAATCAGTGAAATTTCGAGTCATAATAATCGAGATATCGATTAATACAGCGAGGAGTTATTGTTTATAACACCGTATTTTATGAAATTATTGACACACTGAAGGTAAAAATGCTAAGAAAACTTTTCAAGTGCAACATAAAATTAATATTGTAGTGTATGGAACAGCTAATACTTAATTATGCGAATAGTGAAAAAAAACTGGTTAGCGTTTTGTATGGATCTCGTGTTTTAGTACCGTAGTGTGTAACCACATATTTCTATGACGCACCTACAGACCATCGGGCTGAAGTTAACAGTGAGTAAAAAAATAGGGTCGCTATTCTCCATTTACACTGCAAGTGATACCTAGGAAATAAAGACGAACTTTTAGCGACCAGAGGCTCCTAGTAAAGACAGTTTTATGGTACACGGTAAGGTGGCAGCAACACAAAGTTACTTTGCTGAGCGAAGTAGCGTTTGTTTTTCTCCTAGAGTATTATAAGGAATCCCACACATGAAAATGTGCATGCAAAATAGTATAGTTTTCCGCTGAATATATCATACTCAATTGAAGGCTAATTATCCATCTTCATGCTCTTAGCTCAGTTAAAATATATAACATTAAAAAATATGTATCACTGTAGCAACCGAATATATACTACACTATTGCAATAAAATTTGTACAATTTACTGGCTTTAGACATTATGCATGCAGATCCCAAAATGCAATCCCATGTCTATGGGGAAATGTGAGACAACTGCATACTCAAATCGAAGTTTATAGCACTTGTTCGTCACTGATTTTCAATCATTCAAATTACAACCGATTCACCCGGGTCATGATGTCAAATGATTCAAAGTATGATTATCCCATTTCTTACAATTAAGACTTGTTGTTAGTGAGTTTGGAGTGGTTTCACTATACTTGTGTGGTTTTATCATCATTATTTGACCAAGCGTCAAGATTTTATCGTCGATGAATACATTATTGTCCACAGAGTATTGACGACGTTATAAATAATATGGTGGTAGCAACCAGGTAATAAATAGTCATAGTGCGCCCGGTATATGTGCGATGAGGTAGTGACCCTCAGATGTCTCAAGTGTACTGCACCATGACGGTTCTATATTTAATGCACTCATAAATATACAATATAGCCATAATTTTAGTAAATCGGACCTAGCACATTATGCACATTCAACATTAAACTCGGCATAAATGATTGTCTATGTTTGGCACATGGAAAACCAGATCACAGGTTTGTTTAAATTTTTATGTTTGAGGGCGCGGGACCTCTATGAAGAATATTTGCGGGATAATTACAATAAGTACTAACAAAAAAAGAGTGAATGGCCAGGCAAAAGCAAGTATGTGATGGAGTTCGTTGATTTGGTGAAATATTAATATATGCAAACTGTTCTGTCTCCATAGGCATATGTTTTCCAGCCATAATATTTTTGTTTCTGAAATTTAGTTATTTCAAGGTCTAAATTACTTTTACTATGGTCAGAAATATGAACAAGCACATTATGGTAAGGAGTAAAAATGGGCTGGAAAGCAATAATTGAAATGTCAAAGGATTTCAAATTTACGGAACTGGAGTCTTATGCATTTTTGGCACTATTTTGAAAATTTGTAACTTAAAATATCGACAAAGATCAGCTTTGTTTAAGTTTCAGAGTTATTTTTTCCTGTTGATTTTCAATTTCGATTTCAACAGCTGAATTCCAAATCTTAAAGCATTCATCAACATTATCATGCAGATGTACTCCGTTATCCGTATCATATACTGAATGCATCAAATACTTGCGTGACCATTTCACCGTACTCAAGTGAATTTCAAATAATTGTTTAGGCTAAACATTTCAACATTTCGGTCAGTAGTATGTCCGTATATATATTGATTCACTAGGTTGCCTTAGCTACACACAAATTAAAGAAGCATTTTCATGAAAAGAAGGTTAACAGTACCAATGTGTGCGGTGCAACTGGAATCTTTTTCAAGGACAAATTGAAAATGTTTTTGTTTAATCATAGTTTTTCGAAAACATAAGAAGAATAAACCACCCCAACCAAAAAAAAGGACAAAATTTCACAACCTAACCGAATTATTGTTTTACCTACAACGTAAGCATTTAAACAATACAGAAATTATTCCACAAGTTTCAGAATTCATCAGACACTAATCGAATGAGTTTTACCCAATTTTCAATGCTGCAATCTCTTTTATACTATAAATTCCATTTCTATGTAAGACGTAAACGTCAAACGTAGGAAAGGCTGCGACAGCCTTTCCTACGCCAACAACGAAATACATACCTACATAATTTCATGACTTATGTATTTTTCTTGAAAAATATTATGCCGCTCGTATTCTTCCGATAAATATACTAAATAATTCATATACACACATAGGAATTGATACCTACCTATTTATTCGGTGTCGCTGTTAATTTTAATTTGAAGTAACAGCAAATCTTTTAGATTCTAAAAAACGATTCTATCCGAAGGGTTTGTGCAAACTTAAAACTGTTTGCACTTTCATTGCAAATAACACGTTTAAAATTAATTGTGGGTGGCATAAATTTCTAACAAATAGTATTGAATTTTAATAAACATTAATATCGAACATAAAATTGTATTTGTTGTTCAGTTACCGAAACGAAAGTTTTCTTAGTTGCTTGATGTCATAACATAATAGATGGAAACAAAAGCCAGCATTTAAAATCAAAAACATTAAATATTCGCTACGTGCAAGAAGGACGATGACATGTAAATGAATAACTTTATATAATATTAACGTATAAAAACTTATTTAAAAAAGTTAGGAATTTATTAGGAGGACTGACCATGGTTTAAGAGCAAAAGAGCGTTTTACTAGAAGACTCAAATCCGATATAGTTTCTGTTGTTTATGTGTACATACACACAACAACACAATACCTTTACTCTGTTCGCATAGGGTACGCAGTGCAACTGTGAAAAGGCATCACATCAAGATATTACACACATCTATCTATCTCATTTCCCAATCCCATCCTAACAGAAAACGCTGTCCTAGGCTACTACTCATATCCTCTACCCCAGTGAAGCACCACTATTCCTCACTTACTACGGTATTCCTTCTCTCTCTCTCTGGTCGTACTACTGCCAGAATAGTGGCTTGAGGTTGGTTGCTCTGCCTGTTCGTAACTTTCTGTGCTTCATCGTTTCTTGCAAAGTGAATGTTAGCATAGAAAACATTTCTTATGTGTCTTCTCCCTTTCCTCTTCCAGTTCTCATTCTACCTTCGTCCCGTACGCTGTGTGATTTTGAGCTTGTAGTTTCTCGTAGTTAGTTATGATCCGAAATGTGAGTTATAGCAGTTACGTATTAATGCAGGGAAAAGTAAAAAGTTTCGCTTGAATATCATATACTAAAAAAAAGTGTGGTTGTACATAAGTGTCCGTGTTAAAATTCTATTTGCAACAATGTTCAAGGTAGAAACTACTGGGGTGTCTCAGACTACCTCAGGTTTGTCTGTAAACGCTCAGAATAACTTTGATTTTGAGCTCAGTTTTTGTGATGATGGGACAAATGATGATTTGTTTGACACATTCACCGATACAACATCGGAGAGAAATAATGGAGGGAGTAACAACACTTCGACATGTGCATCTTCTGGAAGTGTGGTTGGAAGCTCGAGTTCTCCAATGGAGGCTTCTGTTGTCTCAAATCATGAAAATATTCATATCAAAATTGAGCATGATGATGTCGATGTCAACATGGGAGTGTGCTCCGATTTGACATCAGAGAGTAGTCCTTCCGTGACGTCTGCTGGTGGCATAGACTCATCGCCTCCAGTAGTGAAGCAGGAACCCCTCCGAGCTGTGGGAGAAAATGGACCTTCCGACAGCACCACATCTAATACATCCAGCCCCACAAATCCAACTGGTGGAAGTAATGCATCGGCATCAGCAACTGGAGCAAATCCAAAGAAAGGTAATAAATAATACGTTGTTTCTTAATTAGCATGCTGGGAAAAAGTGCGAAATGAAATAGCATCATACCCTCTTTATACGACATTTATAACTGGGAAGTCACATTGTTGCGATAATACTTTGTATGAGATGAAATTAAGGAGATCGTTAGATTCTGATGGATGACGACGACGGTCATTCAACCACAAGCAGTGTGTTTACTAAATGTCTTCTTCCTTGTATCAAAGCAGCTGCTCCTTTAAGCCGCTTCTTGTTGCCCAATGCCTAAAGATAAAATAGCAATGGTGCGAGTGTAATTCATCTGTTTGCGATGCAGTCGTATTGCGCCAACATATGCTTCACTGTTTTCTTACGTACTTTTTTATGTACGCTTCATTCATTTGCATACACACATATAAACACACACACTCATGGGATGTAATGATGCTCCTCAATTCATACGAGCAAAAATAAAGTTTGGGGACTGACGGTGTATTTATTGTATCAGTTCGGTGTACTCCTCATGTGGCTGGTGAAATAAAACGCGTTAAATCGCACATTATCTTCATTTAACCGTAATGTCGTAGAGTAGGACCACTAAGTAGATGTGGCTCTATGGTCATGGCAGGAATACTCGTAGGCAAATAAATACGCTACACACGGAATATAGCGTAAACGAACAGTGAAAGGTTTCTGGAGCAACATTTAATATTATTCTTTTTGCATAAACTGAATAAGTAAACGTTATGATGTAGGTCATAATAGGATCTGATAGTGAATACGTTTCGTTGAAAACCTAAAATTGGAAAATAAATCGTATTTAAGATTCCCTTTGAAATGCAGATTTTTATAAAGTAACAGTATGATCGTACAAACTTTCTCAAATACATAGTACTTTTATGCAACATAAGATGTGTTCAGCAGCAACATAGGAAGAAACGATCCACCTAAAGATACACCTAAAAAATTAACCTGACTTGAATTATGAAGAGACTTTGCCATTGTTGCTGGCGAACAATGCTAAAGCGAAGCATGTAAAATGGTATGTAGTAGTTTCGTTTGCAACTTGTGTTCGCTTATGGAAGAAGATGTCTTTCATACCTCAACGTTTAGGTAGGGAGATAAAGGTACACGTTTGCGAATGCAATGCATTTCATAGCGGTCTTGCGGTGATTATATAATGATGTTACAGAAGATGACGGTTTTACCGTTTTTAATACCGGGAGAACGGAATCTTTCATACTTTTTATATCCCATTTGTGAATCCACAATTAAAGAGCTAACAGAACAGCAATGTAGGCAAGAATAGTATCTGACGGACAAGAGCCTAATACATATGTATACAAGTTACAGTAATATTATACTAGGTGTTTGTTGAGGCGTGTGTGAAGTAAAAGGAGTAGCACATTTCTTTTTTCTCGATCATTTAAATTAATGATACGCCATTTCAGTTTCAATGAAAACAGGATCACAAACAAGTTATTTTCTGTAATGAGAAAGCTTGCATATAATTTTGTACAGCGAACACCTTCTTAACGTAAGGAAAAACCCGAAAAATTGCGGATTGAAAATTGATCTCACTTTTCCTGTTGAAATTTGTTATTTGTGATTTCGTTGTAAACCTTTAATGACAGCTCCATTTCAGTCTGGAATTTTATCTCAACTTTGCTTTTCGACAGGAAATGATAAGGCGATGAAAGGAAATGATATTGAAATGTCAAGTACTGTATAATGCTGCTGGAATAGAAAGATGTGGGACGTGGGAGACAATAAAAGAAACTAATTTAATAAAGGTTAAAATGAAATTAAATCTCATATAAACTGGAATGACTAAGAAAGGATAACTTTATTGAACTTTAAATTATTTTTACAAAGTTTGCATTAAGTATACTTAACGTGTAGTCTGGTTGGCTGCGACGATTGAACGTGATTTCTAACCAAATTGCTTTAATCAAAACTTGCAGTGTATAAAGAGGTTCTATCATTCTTCAAGCTGTGTTGCTCTTAGTAAAATAAAAATAAAAATTCATTACATTACCCCCTAAGTGTTATCTGAACTCTGAGTGAGCATCACATATGAAAGTTGTTGGATAAAAATTAGAGATGGTGACAAAATTTTCTTATCGCATACATTTTTTAGAGAGTAAATAAGATAAGAGAGAGTTCAAGCTACTTCAATGTTTATTGCTTCTATGGATATTTCTGGTGCATCCAATCACACACTTGAATGTGGTACTATCGTATTTAAAGAGTTTTTTAAATTTAAATGATGCATTTCTTATGATAAGGTTGTCTGTGACGAGCATTTACCAATTCCCTTGACTCCACTCTCAATTATACGTCACGTTAATCTTATTATCGAAAAAGGTAGCGGTACACTGGAGGAAATGGGTGATTGCATGGTAACATTTATACGTAGTGGATGGTTGTTGTCACGTTTACTATCTAGCATACCTCGATAGTTTGCTGCTACAAAACATTGGCTGTTATTGATGCTGAAAAACTCGGTAGCAGCGGATACTATTCCATCATTGACTTTACAGATTTCATATCATATTACTATTGCAATTCATGAGTCAGGAATCTTGACCGATGTGACAACATGTTAGTTTAGCAACGATTGGTAAGACGTTTAATCTGCAAGTTTGTTCTATAATCAAGCTCGTCATGATTGATACACATGTAAGCAATTTTTTTCCAACTTTTCTGTCAGTGTTTTCCAATTTAATGAAGCAGAACTATGCAAGGATTATTCAGTGAATGACATAATACAAAGCGTTTGACAAGGTTTTCGTTGATTTGCTTTAATCTTCGTTTCAATTAGCGATTACTTCAAGTTCAAGTGAGTGCATTTAATCCGTGGTTTTTTACAGACAGAATCTAATTTCGTTACCAGACTTTATGTCAGATAATGAATTATCTTACATCGTGTTAGTTAAACATATTTCTAGTAAATTATTAAAAAAATAAATGCCTTTGACAATTTTATTAAACTTCCCAGGTTGTATTTTTAAATGTTTGTTATTTGAAACATTTTGAGCTGCGCCTTAAATTTATTTCTGTTTCCATGCTGTTAGCAAGAATTTTTTATTAAATTAGGATAGCAGAGGCCAACGTTTTATTGTTGAACCGTCTTCAATGCCATATACTAAAAGCTATAAAAAACGGTAACGTTGTTGACGATTCAGTACAGCGTGCAAACATTTGAGAGTGTTTAAAGCAGTAAACGCAGCATGTTTTCTGTCGTTCCCTTTATTTGTAGGATGAAGTAAATCGGAATCCTCATGTTAAATGAACATGCATAAAGATATAGATACACTGTACACAAACCGAGTATTAGGCATCTTGTATCACACAGAACTATTGTGGTTGACTGAGATCTGACTGCTGGGGTCATTCAACCAGAGCTGAGATGTTTTTCTTCTTCTGGCCTTGAAGAATTTCTTTTTTCCTTAGTAAAGGAGTCCCGTTAGGATTACTTTATTTTCCTCCATTAAAAAAAGGTGGGTATGATAGATTAATGTTTTCTACGGTAGAACAGGTAGTCAGTTTAGTAGTACCCGTTGTTCTCCCTCTCCCGTCAGCAATACAGTAAAAAGAGAAGTTGGTGAGCGAGCACATGTAATCAACAATGAGGGGGATGCTCGCTCGCTTTTAATACTTGTTTTGCTACAATGTGTGTGTGTATGTGTGCATGTCTTCTTGCAACAAATCTGCCTTATGGTTACTGCCTTATGTTACGTAGTGCCGTAAAAGGAACGCATCAAGTTGCGTTGAGAGATTTTGTAATCTCTTTAGTCATTCATTGTTGCACCATTGAATACAAGCTTATGCTTTAAAGACGGTATACCATGTTTCAGACAGGTGTTGGTTTTTTTACAGATAAATTTATACCGCTCGCTGAGAAGTACTAAAACAGAAATAATTATCATCCTATGGTTATACATGGTGTGTCTGCTTAGTTTCAGATTTACATCAGTCAATTTTATTATATCTAATTAGCTTATCAAATTTGACGTTTCTTCTCCGAAATAAACTATCTCACCACTAACGTATGCGGAATGAATAAATATTTGGAATCTCTGGCTGCCCCAATATTGACATGTTGAGGCAGAACTCATGTCGCTTAAGTTCCAGGAATGCTACGCTAAAATTTATTTTGAACACAGAACAACATATGAAGCTCATGCGTAAAATCGCTGTACAACGGCAACTTTAATGCACAAATCATTACAGCTTTCCCTTTATCCTAGTAAACCCATATCTCTGATCAAAGCGAATGAAATCATAGGCTTTGTAGTACGGTTTAAGCTATTATGAAATGAATTTCGAGAAATTCATTCATAATTGCATACTATGCAGTTGAAAATGTTGCAGGGATATCGCTAAAACTGTTATCGGAAGTATCAAACAGAATGTTTTAATTGAGATGGAATTGAAGAAGATAAGAAAAATATTACATATAAGATTCAGGATTTCTTTTATCACAAATCCACTATAATTGCTGTTTCGGTTTAGGTAACTGATTACTTTTTAATAATCGTAAGAAGATTCTTTTAATTATGGATAGTTCAGATGTACAATATAGTCTTGTATAACATAAATTTTGCCTCCTTCAGATTGTTTCAAACGGACAATAAAATATGCGTGTGTACCTAATGAGTAGAATTTTGGCTTAAAACTATGATTTTAAAGTGAAAACCAATGATAAAATATAATATACAACAAAGCAAAAGTTGGAATGGAGTTGAAGACTCGTAGTATTCGTCACGGAATGATCATGAAGATACAGAATCGTCCTGCGTCTAAACTTCAGAGAACCTCTAACTGTTCACATATTTGAAATTCAATGTTTATAGTAAACACGCTATAGACTTTATCGCACTGTAGAACGTTTCCAAGCTACATGAAGAGAGCTCAACTTTTGTTGACGGAAATACGGAAGTAGACCTTCTAAAATACTAAACTTTAATTATGCCAAGTGTGTGGACAATGTTGACATAAATGTGTAAACACACACCCATCGATGAGAAAGATACCTACTGAATTATTTGGTCGCTTAGTATTAAAGTTTAATTAACATCGTGTCCAAAACATTGTTACTTAACACATCTGTGTTTCATTGCAAACTTAGCTGACACCAAATGAGCGGTACGTTTCGTGCTAAAATATGCAGCTAGTTATTGTGTTAGTTATGATGATGATGTGAGTGGTTGGAAACTGACTATGTGAATTATGGG
>JAANSM010000040.1:0-68534 GCA_036850725.1 Orchesella villosa | reverse complement strand
AACCCAAAATAAAATAGGTACAGCCCCTTGTCTCCCTCATTTTAATAATTTACAGAAGCAAATGAGCGTGCATTGCATTTATGTGGACATAATTTGAGTGCATGTCTCTTTCTCTTTCTCTCCCATCATAAATTAGTTACAGAGTTACAAACATCCAAGGCAAACTTGCGTCAGAAATGTACACAGCTGTGCTCTGTGTATGAGCTCATACTTTCATAAGGAGAATATTATCTAGTTTGGTTGTTTTGCATTGGAATAAATTTGCTAGTTAAATATTTACAGAGTAATCAAGCTCTTAACCGTTTATTAAGGCACTTTCTAATGCATTTACTCAATAAAATTTTCGGTACAAAAATATATGTATGATGCTGAAGCCGCCCATAATATTTTTGTATTTAATATTAATTTATTATAAATGTTAGATAAGTAAAACTGTTTTGTACCAAACTAAACTGAAAAAATATAAAACCAAAAGTGTCGACGTTGACATCAACCCATTAGCTCTCTGCAGTTTGCACATTAATATAATCGAATGAAATTTTCCTTCCTGTTTTCATCCCGTAACCAAAGCACGTGTCCATTAATCCATTTTACTTTTATAGTAAAGTAGAAAGCAACTGCAGCATACGTATATATTCAGCTTCTCTTTTGAAGTTCGAAGTAAATTACAGGAAAACCGCATTCTCTCTCTTTCTCTATGGCATTTGCCACTGCTGCTGCTGATCACTGATCATGTTTCTGCTCTCAAAAGAGAGAGAGAAAGAGCATTTAGTTTGTTGAGGACATGGACATGGACATGAAGAGACAGATGAAATCAATTTGGTCTTGGTTCTCTTTTTTTAGTTAACCTGCTAGCTTTCATTTCATTCATCTGGGTAGAGTTGGTATTGGTTTCTAGAGAAGAGCAGATGAGTAAAAAGGAAAAAGGGGAAGGATGAACGATGCATGCCTAATGTAATCGAAATCACGTGATGAATGAGTGATACTGATGTTGGATTTGATAAAGCCTAATATATTTTGGGTTTTGGAGAAGGTTATTCACGTTGATCTAGATTCTAGAAGTTGTTGACTAGCTTTTTCATTCACTTCTGGTTAATGTAGGATCCAATCCAATTGAGTATATATAAATATACTTCTCCTCAGTTTAATGAAACATGTGTAACCTCAAATGTCAGGTAGAAAATCAAGTGGAAACCTCAATGATGTTTAGAGAATGTTGCTCCTGTGATATATCTATGTGCGTATATTTACTCGAAAATTCTGGCCTTCTGCTCAATATTATGAGCCAGTTTGATCTGATCTTGTGACACTCTTTGGGGTTGGGTTAGAGAGTTCAAATCGAGCTTCTCTCTCTCTTTCTCCTTTCCGCTTGTGGCTTGCGACTTGTGACAACGATTGAAATCGAATGAAGCTCTTCTTAAGTCTTTCTTTGAAACATTTAATGGGAATTACATAAGTAAAGAAACGTTTTATTAAAGTCGAGCGGAATGCCTAAACTTCACGGAAGAAATAAAAGGTGAGTTTTAAAAGAGCACATTAAAAATGCAACCCAATTTACTTACCTTTTTAAAAGGAATGTACATAATACAAAACAAACTTAATTTACTTTTTCCTAAAAATGGAATGACGTGATCATCATCACAATGGCAAAAATTAATAATTTGGCAAGACACAATTTGCAAAAATTCACAGTAATGAATTTTAGAGGGAAAAGTTAATTCGAAAAGTAGAAAAGGTGAAAAAAAGAATAAAACACAATGGAATAAACTTTTTTAACCTTTTTCCCAGGTGAGTGCACATCAACATCAGAACTAAACGTAAAGGGGGTAAAGTAGGTCTATACTTAAAAATTAAAGGGGAAAAGTTTGACATAAAAAATGCAAATGAAAACTGGTTTCTTTTCATTCCAGACTTTCTTTTCTGTGTTTATTAACTAGCTAAATGAAAAATTCAGGGAACAAGAAGGTAAATATACATAAGGAGCTCGCTCAGAACCTTTTGTATATAAGCCTATTTTTAATTTTCTGAAACCTGACAAAAACCTCCTCCGCTGCCAAAGTATTATCATAAAAATAATTGTTGGTTTTATGTTTTACGCCGAATAGCAAAGGGATTTCATCTTTGCTCTCTTCTCTCAGATTTCATCAGCATTATGTTTCTCTTTCTCTCTTTTCCAGCCGAAATGAAAATGATGTTTGTGGTTTGCTTTCCTTTATAATGGATGAGATGAGATTGCCATTCTGAACAAGGAGCTTATACATAATATATATAATGAACTTTTTCGGAGTGAAAGCAAACAAGCAGAAAAATATACACATAATTTTTTATACTCATCTCAATTCACACAATTCTGTTAATGGATGTGCATAAAAACCCTTTTCACTTCTTTGCAACCTTCGCAACATTTTTCCCCTGTAAAAAACATTTTGAAACATGAGCAAAATTTTGTATGAATGCTTTCTCCGAAGAATGAAGAGTGGAAATAGAGCCTCTGCTTTTCCATTTCACTCATTTTAACACCTCGAACAGTTGCTCGGCAGGAAAACAAAAAACAAAACGGAGGCGGGGAAAGCTGCTCATTTCATATTTTGAGAAGAGCGGCAGCGGTGTAATATGATGATCATGATGATGATGATGATGACTGTGGGGAAAAGGAAACAGAGTTGATTACATTCTTGACACTGACACCTTTCACAATTATCTTGAGCCTTTTGGGAAAGAAGCGCTGTATATAAACTCAGCTTTGTGCTTGTAGTTTTCATCATTATCAACGTCATAAGCATAATATCAAAACACATCAGAGAGGAAGAAAGCCCTATACATATTTTATTATTCAAAGCAGGAATACAGGAGCAGTTTAGCTTACTCGAAGATAAATGATGAATTTTGGAATTTGGAATTTTCATCATTCATTTTCATAGGCATATTTTGTTACATATAAAACTATACTAAGCTTTCATATGGAGAAAGAAGCAGCTGCTATGAAAATTGAGATTTTTCTGTAGAGAAAATGCAAGAAAAATGAGTATTATTGCTGAAGGCGGATGAACTAGAAAGAAAATATGAATACAATAATGTGCAACGTTTTTGAGAGGGTAGTTTGACATGGCGAATGTTTCATTAGAATGAATGATATATTTTGTATTTTATAGTATTTTCTATTTGTAACAGAATATAACTATTGTTTAATGGTTTCCTCCTTAATTTAGAGGGTGAATACACGCCTGTGTGTGTCAAATTCATTTATTTTCGTTAGGAATAAACTTTTATTGACGTTTACTTTTAGCAGACAGCAGATTACATACGCAAAAGGTACAATATGGAATATAAAACACATGCTTTCATTCCCCCTTCGTTTTCTCCCAGTCTTTCTTGACTTCCTTCCGCTTTTTGATTAAGTTGGTGAGGCATGTTCAATATACATTTACACACTAGTAATGATGGGAAATCACGCCGTCTTTCTACTTTCTACATTCTCCAACTCTTGCTCAAATTGCATTATGTTTTAAGGGAAAGAGAAAACATTTTGAAATTTGGTTGAGAAGAATTCCTATTTGTTTCTTGTCTCTCATCGCTTTTGACTTGTGGAATTTGCGTAACTAACCGTGTACATAGAGGAAATACATTCATTTTATGTACATTTATGTTTGAATTAGAATAAGAAGAAAAGGCATGTAAAATGCCACTTACTTTCTTAAGATGTTGCCCTCCTGCCTTCTTCCCTTGTTCGTTGTTCGCCTGAAGACTACAGAACTTTAAGCTTGTTGTGTTTTCTTATGTTTTAGTTTTTGCTGTCGTGTGCGTGTATATATTAAGTTCTTATATATATTCTATATTCTCCATTGTTTTTCCATTATTTGCTTCGATAACTTGTAAAAAGGCTTCCTCTTTCGAAACCATGTAACCAACCAAGTAACCACTTTCACCTTCTGCTCTTTCTCCGTCGCTTGTCTGTCAAGTTGGCTGAGAAGAAGGATGATGATGACGATATGCATTCCATTTTGAGACGTTGGTGTTGGCGCACTCACTCACAATCAGCACCAGTGCCATATTGCTGTATATGGGCTTTCACCACGGGATCCTGTCAAATCAAGCTGTCTCTTGAAAATTTCATTTCCGAACAAAGTTCCGGAATTTGAGGAACGGGCGCTGATGTAGAATCTAATGTGTATAAAGTGTTAAGTAAAATATGGAAGCGTATAAAATAACGCGTAGATAAAACACTTGAGCTTTCTCCAAAATATTATTTACTTTGGGAAAACGGAAAAGTACTCTACCATATTGGTATAGAAGTATTAAATGCACCTTCTACAATATTTGAAATATTGTCTTTTAGTTTCCAATTTCTTGAAGATAATTCATCTTTTCTTTCTAAGAGCCAAGAGGAAGCTTCCCTACGTTAAAAAATATTCCTTGTTGTCCCGACATTCAGACTCCGTCCTCAGTTTTTTGGCTGAATAATTGATCAACTAGATTTTTAAAATGCTCATGAATTTTCATAAAATTACTATAAAAACGGTTAAAATTTAGAAATGAAAATGGCACCCATAAATATTATATAATATGAATATTTTAAGTTTATCCAGAAAAAGTACTATGTTTTTCTCTTGATCATTATGATAATGATTAAGTTACAACCATCAAAGTAGAAAGGAGTAAAAGCACTGCACGCTGATAAATGGATGAATAAAGAATGAAGCTTTCATAATAATATATGTATCTATCTCGTCATCATCATCATCTGTAATATTTTATTATGTGACAACGACAACGACACATAACATCATCAAATCAGCAAGAAAAAGAGTGAAAAGAAAACTCCACACTTCAACAACTAACTTATACTTTCTCCCCAACTTTTTACTTTGATATGATGTGATGTCATAAACTTTTGTAATCTCTACTAGAATAGTAATATGCAGTAGGTCAGGAAGAGGGGATTTTTATGTAGATTTTTTATATAAAAATGTAGAAAAAACTAGAATCTTGTCGAAAAATACAGTGGTATATATCTGTCCGTCTGGTTGCACACATTTTTCCTAAACTTAATACATGCAAATTCAGTCATATGTATGCATATTTGTATCACTCTATTTCCTCTCTAGATTCCCATTTTTTCTTCTCATTTACAATTCTCTAGCTTGTATTTTTATCATTTGGGTTGGTTCTTATGGATATTATTTTCTTCGAGAAAAATATTATTTGGAATAATATGCACGCTGTTAAGAAATAACATGAGTTTTTTCATATTTTCGTTTACTACACTCATAAATATAAACACGGATTTCTTCCATTTTTTTCGCGTATGGTTCCGGTGAATCCGTATTCATTTACGATGGAAGGAAATAGAAAATCAGAATAAGAATTGAATAGTTGATTTGATTCGGAGAAGAGACGAAACGAAAGCTCGGGAAAAAAGATTTTGCCTAATAATATTCGTAAATGGCGTGAAAATTATCCGCACCTGGTCTGAAATAATGAGGAGAAAGCTTGAAATAAACTTGGTTTTAAAATATTAAACAAATTTTTTGGATTCTAAAATATCTAGAGATTTTCTTGTAAATTCTCCAAGGACTTTTTAAATCGGTCCATTTATATTGTGATGTAATGTTTTCCTTTTTTTTCTTTTTTAGGCTGCAAATGTGTCCGATTCACAAGCACATACGGGAAAGAATGGGGTGTCTTCACAAGTCCCGACTACCCAGCAAGCTACCCAGGAGGAATCCGTTGTCTCCTCTACTCTTTCACTGCTCCTGCTCAGCACATTGTCCACGTCCACTTTGACAGGATTCATCTGTCACCATCACCAAATGGGTAACATAAACACTTCTTTTTTCTCTTTCTCTTAGATACTTTCATACCTCCTCTTTCTCCTCTTACTTCTTTCTCTCTCCATTCCCCATAATAATAACATATATTGGAAAGCAAGTAGCTATAATATAATATTATGTAACAACATTTTCTTCCTTTCTCTTTTCTCTCTCAATCCTCTGCTTTCTCCGAGGAGAAACTCCATTCATAGTAAACCTTTTAATGCTCCCACTATTTCATACGCTTAAGCCTCAACTAACTTGGAGGACACTGAATTTCTTTCTCTCTCTCTCTCTCTCTCTCTCTCTCTCACTTTCTCCAAAAAATGGCAATTCCAATCCCATTTCTTTTCTCCTGCAAAACACTCTCCTTCAAACCGACTGTGACCCAAGCCCAAGCTCGATGCGCTTTCCTTCATTTCTTCGTAGAAAGAACGACCTACATATAAAACAAAAATGTATGAATCAACCTCCTCCAGAGACAGATAGCTACGAAGAAAATATAATATAGTAGAATGGGATAGCGTAGTGTTTTTTTCTCGAGAAATAATCCAAACTGACTTGACTTTTCTCTCGGATTCTTATTTGCAACGGGTGTGGAGTGTGGAACGTTGAACGTAGAACGAAGCTCCAGAGGAAAAATATCAGAACTCAAAACGCGAGAGAGAAAAGTAAAGCTCAGGTCTAGAAGGCCATTGAATGCACATGGTATAAAGAATGACGCTTATTATAACATCTATCTATCGAATATCTCTCTCTTAAAAAGTACAATGAAAGCTTAAAGCTTCACCGACTTTCTCTCTATACTAAAGTAGAGTGTAACAGTCATCATGTTATAAATGAGGGAACAAAGAAAAATAATGGGGAAAGTGAGAAAGAGAAAGGATCCTTGGAACGTTGTATATATACGATAAAATATATTTGGAAGAAAGTAAAAGGAAATAAAAAGAAGAAGAGAAAAGGGCAAGTCTTATATAGTATATTCTACTTTCTATTTCTGCTACATTTTTTGGATGTTGTACATTTGCCAAGAAAAAGTCAAGAAATATCCTACCTTCTTCTTCTTCATGAATTCTTCTCGTTTTTTTGCTTTTTATTCCTTTTATAGAATATGAGGTGAACAGTCATTCATGCACTTTTACATTTCCTCTTTCGACCCTTACACACCATCACCATGATGTTGATGATGATCATCATGAGCGTATTCTCATTTTTATGTACTCTCCAAAACTCTACTTCTTTTCTTACTCAAGAAAGATTTTTTGGTTTTTGGTATGAAAGTATATCCGTTATGTCATCCTTCCTTCCCCATTCTTTTTTAATGCATCAAAACCACATGTGATCCTAATCCATTTCATGGTGATCGTCACATCCTCTCATTCTATACATTCTACAAAAAGGGAAAGTTTTTTCTCTCTCTCATTTCATCTCATCATTGTCAGCACAATTGTCCATTTGTAGAGCTTCTCCCCTTTTTATGTGTCACCTTTCTTCCGGTGAAAGAATACTTTCTCTTTTTTAACTAAATTCTTCCTGTCACACCGGATGATTCAAAGGGGATAATATAAGGAAGTAGTTAGTTGTTGGGGCGAAGAGAAAATCGAGAGTAGAGAAAAGCTTAGCTTCTTTAAAAGAGGCCATCCATGTCGGTCAAAACTAAACCAGATAAAGAAGCAGCTTACCTTAGCGGATGCGGATGGAATATCATGAGAATCTTCCCCTCGAGAATTGGAAAAAAAACTCTGGTTATTTTCACCTCTATTTTGTTTTTTCGGTCTAAAACACAAAAACAACATGGACCATCAAGTTCTTCGTGTTCTCCTAACATTTCTTTCAGAGAGAAAGTCACATAAAAGTAGCGTTTAGTTTGGGACTTTTGAGAGCTAAACAATGATCCATAAAGTAAATCCATTGTCGGCGTAGAATTGCTGTTTTGCAGTATATAAAAATAAAATATAGAGGGACTTTTCCCACATTAACAAGAGGAAAGAGAAAGCAAGTACAAAGCCCTTGGTCTTTAGTTTAGAGTCCGGTGAATGTGTGGTAAAAACGATGGTGGCTATTTTGAAGAGCAGTTTATGATACAGATATTTTCCCTTAGTACATTATACATTGGTCTACCATAAAAAAGAGCTTGTTCCGCTTTCCCTCTCTTGGGAGAAGTTAAAAGATTTCATGAAAATACAACAGTTTTTTCCCTCTCTGGCTCTCTCTCAAACGCCAAAAAGCTTCCGTAGGAAAAATATGAGTACTAAAAATGATACAGAACTAAGCTCAACATCTATAGAATCGGGAGCCACCACAGTTTTTATGACTTGCTAGATAAGCCAACATTAAATTTCCCATCTGCAATCTATGATGATCATCAAGCACTAAAGTAACATGAGGGAAATATACTGCGTTATCCTCTCTCAAATTCACAGTGGTAAAGTCGTTAAACGGGGAAACGTCCTAGAACCTCAATTCAACCAACCAGATCAAGCCAATAATGAGGTTTTCGGTTTACCACCTTAATTTCATTAGCTCCCAAATCAAATAAAGTTCAACAAGGATAAAAGAGCTGATAAGGGGGAAAGTGGAAGAGAAAGTTGAAAGGGGAAAGGCAGCTGGAAAAAATAACGTTGGTGAAAGGAGAGTGAAAGCAAATTAGAAAAAAGAGTTTAATTTGTTCTCTTTCATATTAGTTGTTTATTGCTGAAATACTTACGCACTTTTACGACTCATACAATCAGTTTTCAACTCAAATCACCCTCATTTACACGGACATTTAAGGGAGTACATATATAAGCATATTGTGTAGCCAAGCAATTATTGTCGATGTCAAGTCAACTTTCTCTTTTTCTCACCGATTGAGTGAGTTGAGCACCGTGAAAAAAAGTAAGTAAAACCTTCAAATTCCATCTAGAACTAAGACTAACACAAGTGAAGGAATAAGAAAGGAAAACAAAGCAAGTGAAATAAAGACTTTGAAGAAGGATGAAAAGGAGAGAAAATGTGCTTTCTTTTTTCCTTTTTTACAAAGCATTTTTTCTTCCCGTCTTCATTTTCTTTCGAGTAAGAATAGCAGTAAAGCAGCGGTCGGGTCGATGTCGATGCACTGCATATAAAAAATGCTGAGAAGAGAAAGCAGCCCAAAAAACGTCCTCATCACTTTCTCCTGCATTACAGTAGGTTGCACACGTTTCCCTCTAAAAAAATCTATTGTTGCTTGAGCTCCAACATTGGGAGTTTTTGGCGTTGGTTTTGGTGTTGCCCTTATTTTTTGAAAAGACACGAGAATATCAGCATCACCATCATCAGAGCTTCAACCAACATGGCTCGCTACTCAGCGTATAATTGCACACAAAGCACCTCACTTTTCTTTACCGTCATGATGGTGATCATGATGATGATGACTATGCTACGTTGCAGTCTCCTGCAGTATAGTTAAAAGTACAATATATATCTAGTGAATAATGTTGTGTTTCACTGGGAAAATACAAGGGAAGGCGGATGGCGGATGTGAGACGAGAGAAAAGAAAGTAGAGAAAGGGAAGAGAAAGAGGCCTTCTATATATTCTATATATATGCTTAGCGGATCGGTTGGTTCGTTAACCGAGTTTTTTCTTTTGTCTGCAACTATGCTTTCTCTCTCTCTCTCTTTCTCTTTTCCTTTCTTATTCTTCCTTTTAGCACCTTCACTACCTACATACAGATGATAGTGATGATGCTGATGATTATCGTCGACAACTTTCTCTTTTTCACGCGCACTCTACCGAACCAACACACAATAATTCCTTTCTTTTCTTCCTTCAGGCGAAAGTTTCCTTTTCATTGGAATAGCAGGAGAAATCGAAGTTGCAGTATGTGTTGCTTTCAGTGTTAGAAAGAAGAAAGGAGTATTATATAGCTTTGTAATTTTGTATCCAATTCACATGCTTTGAATTAGGATACTTCACATCAGTTTTGTGGTTCTGAGTTCGTGTTGAATTAGGGGGATATTGAATTCCACATTAAAGCAATAAAATTCATGAGTGTTGAGCGCACGTATGAATGCAGAAGCTTAAATAAATGCAGCATGCATAGCAAGAAGTTTCAGAGGAATATTAAGTGCAAGGGAAGAGCTAATTATGATACTTACGTTTTTATCAATAGCTCTGGTGATATATGGGGATTTTAGTAAAAAAACTAAAAGTGAAAAGGTGTATTTCTTCCCAAATTTCCGTTTTCGTTGCCCAATTTCCAACCGGGTTGAGGAGAAAAAGGAGGGAATTGAAAAGCATTAAGCTGAAGAATAGAGAAAGGAACATGATAAGTGAAAAGGGAAAGAAACTTAACAAAATTATAAGTTTTAGGTACTTTAGATAAAATATATACGTCTATTCCCCTACTAAAAACTAATCTTCTTTGCATATTTAACCATTTACTCAATAGCTAGTTAATCTTTGGGTATTATATGTATTATACTCGGGAATAAATGAGTATGTTAATCATATGAAAACACATTCTTACAACTTACGCTCCACTCCTTTCACCAAACTTGTTCTACCTTTTACTCATCTATCTACACACCTTATCAGTGGGGAAAGCATGAAAATGAGGATCGAGGATGATGATGACAGGGAGAAAACTGGCTAGGAAAAATGGAATATTAGATAATAATAGGATGACAGAAAATACGCATAGGAGAAAGCAGGGTTGATGATGGAATTTTTTTACAGGCACAAGCTAATGGTAGATAAATATTAAACATGTATTATTATTGTGAAAGGAAGAGAAAGTCTCACATGAAAAACACTTTTTCATCTGCCGCTTGACGGAGCAACGAGAAAATAATGGGATATTCTTGATTTACAGGATACGCATGCATAAATCTTACTAAAAAAATTGTTCACCAAAAAGTTTCAAGTTAACTTGTTTTCCTTAACCTATATATTAAGAGCCTATACTAAAACATGGCATTGGAGAATTTGTTATAACTTATAACATGGGAAAATGTGTATTGGGTAGAAAAATTGTGATGTATTTTCTGTCCCAAACCCAAATACCAATAGTCACAAACGATACCTAGGTGAAAGGGAAGGAGAACTTGAGTCTTGATGTGAATGATTGTGGTAACTCTATAGCGCTTCATTGACTTGATGCATTTCATTTCACACACAACCCATCTTTTCGCTTGGGTGGGTAGACAAATGAGAATTTATTGAACCGCACCAGATACTATAGGAATCGTGATAGTATCGCACATTGCACATCATCATTTTATTTACTATATTAACTATGTACACACAAGAGCCCATTTATGCATCAGTTCACAATATTTCATCGATTTCATTAGTTTTCTTATTCTTCAAAAAAGTATGAATAATTTGAAATACAAATTGGGATACTGATTGGATCTGATGACGTCAAATTATTACATATTACGTCATACCACATTTTATGTTAATTTTACGAGGGTAATTCAAGAATATATGGGAAATTTGATAAATTATATTGATTTCCTAGAAAGAGAGTTCATTAGCACGAAAATAATATTGAATACTGATACAACACATTGTTTAAGGAGGGAATAACTTTCTTTTAACGAGACTAATTGAAAAGTTTAAAAAGTAAAAGTTAGTTGCAAAAAGGAGGGATAAAAAGGTGGGGAAAGTTTTTAGTTGTTTCTGTACCTTATTTGGATAATGAAGTTGGTGATTGGGTGTCATGTCCTAATTCAATTTGGGTTTATTATAAAACAGTATCTTGTGAATCCGAATTAATAATACCGTTACCAAACTATAAAACTTTTGAATAACATAATATATTATACATATAAAATTCCACGAATACTATATGTTAGCATAGTTTAGATTGGAAAATTTTCAGGTTGAGTGAGTAACTAGGTAAAGTGTCTTTCTCCTTCGTCTTCTTCAGCCTCCTCTCCTTATAAAAAGGATTCAATTTGAAACACGTCTCCTTCCTTTTTCAACAAGACAAACAAAAGTGAAGATAAGTTAAGAAGGAAGTAAAAAGTGGGGACAAAAGCTGCTTCTAATGTGATATATACTGATACTGTTATACAGCAAACTGATGGAAACTCTATACCACTCAAATTTGACACGACAACGATCTTTGTCTTGGTTGGTAGTAATGAGATAAAATTTAATGTGGTGTGGTAGTCTGTCAGTGGCATGACATGGTGAAAGCTTCCTTTTGACGAGACATCCCTCGCATTTTATTCCCCATCTTTTTCTTTTGTGGGACACAAACAAAGTAGATAATGGAACCAAAACTATACACATTCTTCAATCCCCACACAAAAGTGGGTTAGTAGTTAGTACTGCAGCAATAGTGAATAGCGTACGATTCCCTTTTCTCTTTCCAAAGTGAAAGGATGAAATAGAACATCTCTTCCATCCTCCACCCAGGAAAAGATAAAAAGGACGCAAAATAGAAAGAAAAAGACTGGAAGAAACTAATTTTTCCTTTTAAAAATTGGGAGAAAGAGTGCAGAGCATCGAAAACACAGCTTTCTAAGTTTTTCCCACTATTTCTCTCGAGGACAGTAATGTAATTATGTTGGGCCAATGCAATTCATGCTGCTTCTGTTCCTCATCATGAGCATCAGCACCACCATCTTTTTCACTGTGCTAATCAAAAACACGTCAACAAGTTTACAGGAGAGTGCACTCAGAATAAAAGAGGGAAAAGAAAGGAGAAAGCAGCTTTCCCTCTTAACTCAAATTGTAAACTTTACAAATGCACTTTCTCCTCCTCAAAACTTTTCCTCGTATTTAATTTCAAACAAGATTGTTCTTGTTTGCTTTTCTTCTTCAACATTTCAGCTGTAAATATAAAAGGTAGCTTCCAAGGGTAAAACTTTTTGTCTGATGAGGAGTATACAGGACTGGAGGACACCAACAGATATTTAGCTTTCTCTTCTTTTCTTTTCGAACCATACGTCGCTACCTTTTTGGCTTTCTTTTAAATGTTGAAGGGGAAGCGCTAACTAAACATGCTACAGCCACGTAAAGCTCACTAGTTTCCCACTGATCCCATTTCTTCTTTCTTTCTCTTTATTTTGTATGCAACCGTTCCAGTTCACTTTTTGAAAGGGCCTCTGTCTCTCTTTGTAACTAAATTATCGTCCCGTCTCCATTTTCAAGTGGGTTGGTGTTGGTGCTCGTATCTGTCACCATCATCATTAGCGTGCTCATGCAGAATGCTCAATTTTTTTTGGCATCTTTGCTCAAAGAAACCTTCATTTTCCGCTTTTGTTTCGAGAAACAAAGGAAACGCAAAGGAATTGATGGTATCTTCTCAAATACGAGTTTGACAAGTCAATTTTCACCATCACAATTCCCATAAAAGTGCATTATTTAATTTTGTGAAATAAAAATATTTTCCAAAGTAACTTTTTGAGCGGCGTGGCACTCCACCATATTTTAAGTTTAGATTGGTGGAGAGCTTGGAGAGGCAGAGGCGGTCATTCCAAGCCAGTCGCCAGCATCTTCAACTTGAGCAAAAGTCCAAGTAAACGGGAGCGAAATGTTTTATGAACAAGAGGGAGTGAAAGCCGTGGCGGAAGTATAAAGGGAAAGTTGCTAATTGGAACTAGGGCATATTTGATCACGAGGGAAAACAAATACTATATACAAACTCAACTCAGTCTTTTCTTCTTTTTCAGTTGCTCGTGCATAAAATGAAGCTTTATAAAAAAAAGGATGGATATGAAATGAATGCATATATTATGTGTATTGTGTGTGTGTGTATCTACATATATAGTACTCTAAATGATGATGATAATGGCGGCTCCTTTCCGCGGCTTGGCTTTAGCCATTCAACTTTTTGCTGGGAGAAAGCAAAGCAACTCTAATTAGGGAGAGGGAAAGTTTGTTAATATTTTGCTACTAAACTAATTACCCTCAATGTTGCTCCAAAGTAAATAGGGGGTTTTCTGAGTGGTGCGGATGTGGATTTTTTTGTACTGGTCGTCTCTCGTCTCGGGATATATATATTATGGTGGTGGAGTGGCGCGCCATTTAGAAGTTTCAAACAAATTATGGAATGCTGCATAATTTCATTTTTTGGCTACATTTAGATTTTTCCTCTTTTCTGCAGGCAATTAAAGCAATAGAATAGGGGAGACAGAGATTTCCTTTTGTAAACCATCGTAATCATGAAGGGCTTTACTGTGGAAAAACTAAGAAGTCCTATTTGTTATTCAGCTATAAGAAAAGTATAGGAAAAAAACAGCGTATATAAATGTTTAACGTCTGGATTATCACTTCATAAAGGTTAAACTAAACTATTGATTATGTTAAATGTAAAAGCCGTTACAAAATGTCACTATATTAGGTGCATCTATTGCGCTCATAGTCACTCATTACCCCATTGGTGTTTCATAAAGGAGGCTTCGCGGTTGCGTTCACTGACGCTTACGTATTCACTAAAATGTGGTGAAATGCTAGATATTAATTTGTAAATTAATTTTGTTATAGATAGGCATATATTTTAATAAAGACTTAAAATTTAAAATGAATATTGATTATGGTGAAGTGACGTGACGATCAATCATAGGTATTCCTAATGAGCGGAAGCTTAAATTAATATTTGAATTTCATGGCCAGTGTCGTAACTAATTAAATTTTGTCGAATCAATACTTTTCTAATACCAACTTTACAAACGGGTTTGTACTTAAAACACTCACGAATTGGATGGTTCATATAATAATATACATAATTCAAACTAGTTGGATTTAAGCACATGCTACTTTTTTAATGCACACGTGCTTGCTCCACCAACGGATGTACGTGCACGTTTTCAGACTACACGTAATCAATACTATCAAAAATCGATTTTTAGATTTGTGCTGGCATTAA
The DNA here is from genome assembly GCA_036850725.1 of Orchesella villosa. NCBI lineage: Eukaryota > Metazoa > Arthropoda > Collembola > Entomobryomorpha > Orchesellidae > Orchesella > Orchesella villosa. The sequence goes on along the minus strand of JAANSM010000040.1, from coordinate 53,877 downwards.
AAAGAAAGCATTGCAAACTATAGTATCTCAGTGTATTACCTTGTGGTTAGTGGTTTGTCATTACATTGCCTTGTAAATAGAGTAAATTCAATCCAATCTTTTCAAAGTTAATGCTGAATATTTTTTTGTATATTGTCAACCTATTTGACACATCTTAAATATATTGTGAATTCATTTTACGTTAATTTTTAAATTTATAACGCCGAAGTTAAACACTAGTTTCGCTTACCACCCGTACTGAAAAGAATATCATACCATTTTTTCTGTGTTATTCCTTCAAAGGGGATAGATAAAATAAATTTTCGTGAAAATTTCACACATTAAAATTAAATATTTTTGATAGGTATCCAACTCTTCGTAGAAAATTTATTTAAAAATGGATCGAAATTCGAAATTTCAACTGGGGATGACGATAGCAGTAACATCCATTGTATTAATAATTCCGAATATAAGAGTGTGTCATGCGACCTGCATTTCTAATTTATTTCCTCATTTTAATAAGGAATGGGAGAAATACGTGCTCCACTTCTTCCAGGCAAATGAAATTGACAAAAACCGATTTGTTCCAGATGCTTCTTTACTTCCGAGGTTCATCAATATCCAGAACGGAAGTGGATTAAAGAGGGAACACTACTCTCTTTCACAAACGTTTAATGTGATTATCACCCCAATCAAGTATGGTGAAGATAATAAGGACTTCAAAAGCATTCAAATTAGTTTGTTCGAATTTTGCAAAACGTTGGTTCCATCTCGAACCATTTTTATCTTCATTTGGGCCAATAAACGCGATCTTGTCTACGCCAAATTGCCCACTTTAAATTCCATCTTTGAAGGGTTTTCACCTACACCTATATTTCCAGCGTTGAAAATTATTCTCACTCTACCCCCCAATTTTGAATGCAAACCTAACGAAACTTCAGTCACGATTGCTTGTTCTGGATATTGCCGCTCTGGTTTGAGCCTCTTGACAAATTTCGAAAAGCGATTAAGCCACATCGATCTGTCTTCGATTAATCGCGAGGTATACTCTAATGGAAATGGAAAAGTCATTCCTACAATTGTAAACGACATTTTTCACTTCATTAATACTACATCACAAGATGGGCCAATTGTTTGTCTAAGTACAAAAAGACGAATAAGTGATTACTGCAACGCACAAATCATGTCATCGATTTTATTAGCGGGAAAACATAATTTCACTCTTTTTCTACATCACAAAGAGCCGAAAGCTTACAAGAAATTGGGATCTGGCGACGAATATTCAGGTCTTGAAATTCTTCAAGGTGGCTCTAGCTTTAACCGGTTATCTCTCTATCGGACTGGTCAACTGTTGTTTGACCGTTCTAAATCTAGCACCGTTCTTTATGTAGTTAAAACATCTGGAAGGGAGGCTAATAAGTTGAATTTTTCAGCTTGGTATGAACCACTAGGTGCAGACGTTTGGATTGCAATACTATCTCTCACAATATTTTGGGTTATTTCGACCCTAACCCATTCACACTCAGCTATAACCTTACTCAAAATATTGTGTACTGATATTGAAGGTATCTTTGGAAAATCAGTTGAACCACGGATTTTCATTGTGGTTTGCTCAATCGCCTTTCTCCTAAATCAAATCTATTCAAATGGACTCACCAGCTTAGTTATGGTTGTGCTGCCACCAAAGCAATTTGTAAATACATTAAAGGACCTTGCAGACTTTCGGTATAAGATCATTTTTCAACAACCATTGTATATTGCATCCGTTGAATACGAGTTCGGAATCGAGTTTAAATCCTATGGTTTATCTGTTAATGACTCCTTCAAAGTATTTCCCAACGTGAGTTCAGTTTCCGAAAAATTTGAAATGATGACGACTAACAATGAAAGATTGGGTTTAATGCACAACTCAGCAACGTCAAAATATAGTAAACGGTATTGTAAAATTTGGATGCAAGCCCGTAACAAAACCTTCGATTGCTTTCATGTTAAGCAGAAGTTCAACGCCAGAATGGAATATTGGTACATGAGGACTCAAAACCAATACTTTCTAAAAGAAACATTGCAGATAATTAAAGCATCTGGATTATATTTCAAATGGGATGAGTGGACTGTTTGGACCGAAATACTTGAACGGGGACTTCTAAATGAAAACAGAAGAACAGAAGGTCCTGACAAGGTTGAAATAACTAAAGTTTTGGCTTTAATTTCGATTCTATCACTTCTGATGGGAGTAGCTTTCGGAGTACTTTTAGTAGAGAAGTTCACATTGTTAGTAAGGTAATAATTGGTGAAGGGTATTTTCTATTGTTTTTAGGGAAATTTCGAATGTTTTTTGATAGCTTTTATTACAATCGGTATTTTAATGTAAATATTTTAACGTGTTTAATAATCGTGATTTCGTACATTTGATAAAAGTTCGATGTATTTAATCGTAAATAAAATTTAAATGAAGCCTCATATTATGTTTAAACTTTCACTTTCACCCATCCATTTATCCATATGTCTTTCGCCATATATTGATATAAGAAGCTAATCCTCGATAATATTGGTATTGGGTAACTTTTATGCCAACCCAAATTCACAAGAATGTAGGAAGAGAAACGAAAGATTAATTCAATTCAGAATTTTGTCAATACATGTAAATCCTTTCTCCGCATTCCTTCTGCAACAACAACACAGCCAAGCAATTACTACGCTATCGAAATAGATATTCGATGCGGTAATTCTTGAATTTTGTTTCTCTCTCCATCCTTCCATACTCTCCGATTCTCATTCTTGTTTGGTGAAAGTGGAAACATACGAATTACCTCGTAGAAATTATGCATGGTTATGTTTTGCAATGGTATCGTTATCAGTTCTACATTTTCGTTATCGTTTTGATTGCTGTTCTCCATTCCCTTTCTCCTTCCAAATTCCACGGGAGAACGAAGTAGGTTGTGGTTTGGTTGTAGATAGGTAAGTAGGTAGTTAAGATCTGGAAGGCGTATAACTATTGGTTTACGATTCAATTGTTTTTTCTCCTGCTTTCTTTTTTGTCGCGGGTCTTTGATTCTGCTTTGGTTGAGCCTTGAGAGAGGAGAAAGTGCTTTCCTTATACGAAAAAGGGGAGAGGAGAACGAGGAGAAAATTGCTTTTGGTTGAGTAAGCAAGTAGGAAAGAAAATGGATACATTTATTTATGTATGCAAGGCTCACTCTCACATACCATAATATATATGAATCTACATGGACACGAGGACAAAAAAATTGGGAAGAAAAGGAAGTGGCATTGCCCCTATTTGTTTCCGTTTGGGTTGGAATGTATAACGGAAAGGAACGTAACCCAATAAAAAGAATCAGCACACCACACCAACCCACGATTACTTCAGCTGGTTGAGTCTTTGAGTTGAGTTTGAGTCCATACATTTTTAACGGAAGGAATAATGGGAATGTGAGAGAAACATTTATATTATGATAAGTATGCTGTTACTTTTATAACAAAACTAGATGCGTATATTCTGTGCGTATATATCAACATCAACAGCAGGAGGAGCAGCTGAGCCTAATCCTTAAGCATTTTGCTTTTGTCTGGTGAAACTAGTTGGAGAGTTTTTTTTTGGTGTTTGGAGGAAAAATGTCCTGTAACATGTTCTTTTATAGGTGACATTCAGACAAACTGAAGGGATTTAGTAGTGCCAACGCCAAAAGCTTCTGCTATGCTCCCATTTTCTCTTACTTTTACTCGCTTTCTTCCACTTTCACTTTTTGGTTAGTGATTTTGCTAAATACCCAGACCATAGCTCCTTTCTCCTAACACTGAAAATCTCTCGGTGGGCAAGCAACGTGAAAAAGAAGTCTTGGGAGACTTGTTTCTAACATTCTAAATGGAGACTTGGCTTGGGCTTCGGATTCAGCTTGAGTAATCCAAGCGAGAAAGACATATATAGTTGAGTTAACGCTGAAGAAACCGTTATAATATAATGTATCTGTACATTTGAAAAAGAAACCCGGATAATTTCTCCACGTTAAAAAAGAAAGCAGAGTTGCTAGTTGTGAATCTCTTTTTACTTTCACTCACTCTCACTCACACACATATTTTTATGGGCACACATTTGTCTAGTTATTCTTATGTATATCTTAAATAATTGCGTGGCTGTCCCATGAGCCCAATTACGGAAATAAATGTCGTCACAACTCAAAAGTTAGGAGGAGACACAAGATACAATAAGTTCTAAGAAAAAATTTTGTTGGGAAAAAAGAAACGACAAAAATATACATAAGCTATACTGATGCTTTCTCTTCAGCGAGTTTTATATATAAAGCAGAGTATATTTACTTTTCATAGAAGAAAGTGAGACAGGAGGTCCGTGAAATCTTGTGACAAGGATGGAAACAGGACTGGAGAAAGATGATAGTATTATATAGCTCTCGAGAAAAAAATGTATGTAACAATTTTTATGCAGCCAACCATGTCACGTCTTCTTTTTCTTTGCGGATGTTTGGATGTAGACATGGAAGAACGCATAGAATATTTTTGTGTGTGTGGTGTTTACGAAGATGGACGTGTATTGTGTAAAGCGGATTTTGTATTCAGTGTCAGTGAATTCATAAAATGGGAAGAGATTCTAAATGGGAACGCTTCATGTCAGACATGTCTGAAGAAACTCAACGCAAAAAAACACGCAGCATAAGTATAACAGCAGATCATTTGAAAGACATAAAGTTTAAAATGTGTGTAGAGAGAGAGAGAGATCCCCATGCTTATTTTGCGTATATAAAAACGTGATTTTTCCAAGAATGACATGTTGATTGGGACAGAGAAGGAAGCAGCACGTAGTTTTTATGTAGTTTAGTATGTACTCGTTTCCCGTTTCGCTTTCTTTCTTTCTCCAGAGATTTATTTTGGCACATGGATAAATTCCCTTCCACATTTTTCACAAAACAAAATGTCAAAAGGTCACGAAAATATATCTCTACGACGTTAAGTTTTAGCTATAATTTAAGGGAGAAAAAGTGTAACGTAAATGTGGCCACAAATTGTCACAAAGTAGTCTTGACTTGAAGATAATAGCGGGGGGAGGTGAAAGTAGCATATTTTTTGCCAATGAAAAATTGGAGGATTTAAATATCCCATATGGGTGTGTAGCTCAAGCTTAAAACCCAAGCTACCAAGTCACTTTTTCGGCTCTAAAGGGAGAAAGTTAGGAAAGGAAATATGAGAAAGAAAGTCGCAAGTCAACTAGAACAGCAAAGAACTGCTCTATATAAAGATATACAGAGACATGACATGATGATGATGCTATCAAATGATGACAGGAAAAGATTCAACTAAAAACCAAAAAATCTCTCTTGTATATCACCCTCAGGTTCCCGTTTTTTTTCCTTCCGAAAAAATAAGCCGGCTATGTTCAATGTTGTATAGAGGCTTTAAGAAGGAAAGGAAAAGCCACGGATTTTTGTAAGCCTACACAATTTTTACGAATTAGTTTCCTCACAAATAACGTGAGGAAACAATGGAGAAAGTGCTTTCTCCTTCAAGGATATTTCTTCCTTTGTATATATTTCTAATAGCGACGTGGATATTTACCTACTTTTGTAATTTTATGGTGTGGTTCTAAACTATATTATTGTGTGTATGTTTTATATGAAAAATATAAGATAAATATTATGGTATATAGCAAAAAGACATGTCCAATCATAAGGCACATAAAAAAGAAACTTTTTTAAAGAAACGATTTTTTGCTTGGGAGAAAGGAAAAGAAAAGGCAAAACGGGTGAAGCGTAACGCATTTTTTTCACTTGGTTTGACATGGGAAAAATGTAAATTAGTTTTAATAAGTCAGACCATACTTTTTCTCGTTTTCTTCTTGAGACAAAAAAGGAACAAGAGAAAAGGAGAAAGTAGAAGAGTTTTGCGTCGTGTCATTTGCAGAAACCAGAAGAGAATTATTTAGTGGAGAAAGAGAGTAAAAGGACAAAGTAGCAAATGAGGAGGAATCATAAAGTAGAAGAGGGAAGAAAAAAGTTTAAAAGATTGTTCATCCAATTAGGCTCAAGAGGAAAGTATATCTTGAACGCGGAAAAAGTTAAAGAAGGGAAAATCTCTTGACCAATTTAGGATATTTAAAAAGTAAAATAAGACATGGAATTTATTATTCTCTGCTTAATTTTTAAGGTACATAAATTTATAAATGTTAGAAAGCTCGATTTCAGTAATTTTCTTTCACTTCACGTTTCGTTTATAAAAATAGAATTCAACTCTAAAACTTTTTGTGAATAAAACAAAAAATTATCTTATGTTGGAATTTATCTTGAAATAATTTGAACACTTTTAATATTTACTGTAAAGTTGTTTGACACTTTTTACAAAATCTCTGAGGAATTTTATGTAGATGATATTTCAAGATAGAAATGTGAAACAAAAATATATTATTCGTCGTTTAACTTTCTCTTCAAAACTTGTTTACAAAACTTTATCATCTTTTGCTTGCTTAAAATTCCAAAATAATTAGGACATTTCAAATTAATCCCAGATTATTTCACTCGGAATGGAATGAAATACTAGAAAATCAGTCACAAAATTTCTAATTTAAGGCAGAAGCCAACCCTTCCCAACACCAATATGAAAAAAGAGTTGTCATAATCAGACGGTGTCAAGCTGTTCTGCGGCGGACACAAGGGGGAGAGTCAACTCCAGCAGTTTTCACTCTAAACCTGACAATCTCTTAATATAGAAGGGAGGGAGAAAGGGCGGAAATAAATGTAACACTCTACTGCTTTCCCCCACTTTTTAAAAGATTAAAGAATTTTTCTTTTCTTTCTCTGTTTGCTAGCAGAAGATGATCATGATCATGATGATAAAGACTTGATCACAAATATTTTTTATTTTCCTTTCTTTTCTTCTTTGGAATCAAGACGTTCCACTCTGTCATTTTCAGATGTCACGACATGACCCAACTGTGTGTCGTTGATCTCAAGCAGAAATTGCTAATGGGCTCTTCTCTCGTGTCAGGTTGAAAGGTTGCACCCAAACAGCAGAAAGAAGCTTTCTTTTTTGGGTAGATGTAGAAAGCAAGTCCAGCTTGGTGCATTTTGGTGTGTGTGTATATTGGAAATTTGGAAATAGATTGCTTTCCCATTAGTAAAGGGTGAGCGGCTCGGCACATAGTTTTGTCACCTTGAGACATCCGGCCACTTTCTGGAATGTTTTCTCCACCTACCATACACATATATAGTTTTATATATAAAAGATATAAGCTTTCCCAGCTATTTATTACCAATGATAAAATACCATTCTTTTTTTCACCCTTTTTATTTCTCGGTTATTGGTCACAGTAAAAAAGAAGAAGCGGGTTTGAATTGAATCTTGGAGAAAGTACCTACTGATATATCTATATAGATTCTTTATTCTCCCTTCTGATTCAGAGATTGAAAGTTGAAACAGGAGCAGATGGAAGGAAATAAGGATTTTTTACAAGTAAGAAAGAGAAAAGATGAGATGAGAATGGAAGGAAAAAAGGAAATAAAATAATATTCCTACATGAAATTGATTCTTGTCAGGAAGAACAGACACCCACGTATACATATCCGCTATGACTTACACTTTTTCTTCAAAAGGATGTATTATCCTAGTTTATGAAGGAAAAAATAGGCGGATAGAAAAAGAATAAGAACCAAAACCAAACCAAGAAACTAGCAAAGAGAAAAGATGAAAAATATGGTGAAAACTTTTGGCTTCTTTTCCCCCTTCTTACATTCCACTTTCTTCTTTTCAACCTTCAATAATTTTTTTTCTGTCTGTATTCCCATCGAGAGGAAAAGTTTTTTACTGCATAGTTTTAACTTTAAGCAGGAGAAATATAATATTATGGAGAAAAAAGGAGTGAAAATTCTTACTCATTTTTATTTTTCAAAAATGCAAGAGAAAGGAAAAGATTATAATATTATATTGTATTGGAAAAAGATGAATACGTACAAACCCAAAAGCAATTCATGCATCATATCACATCACACATCATCTAGCAACTACCACACCAGGTAGGTAGTGAATATAATATGGATATATGTGTCATTGTCAAATAGAAAGCGTCAAAAACTAGAGACTGCAGATGGGAGAAAGTTTTTGCGAAAAAAACCCAAAAATGATGGGAAAAGTTGGGCAAAGAGGCAAAGAGACACACATATAAAGATGTTGAGCTAAAGGAAAAAATGGTGTAGGCGACGAAGACAAATTTTTCTCGTCCAAGGCAAAGAAAAGAAAAAAACCTCAAGTATAATGTGCTAAAGAGTAGGAGTAGAAGAAGAACAAGGACACACATTATTGCCATCTTTTTTTCTAGTGAGATGAAGAATGAAGATGAGTAAAGAGTCCTCCTATATTTTAGCTCACTTCAACATTCAAGAGAGCCTACTTTCTCCTTACTGCGAAGAAAGTGGGGTGCAGTAGCAATAGCCCATTTTTACGTACATTCAAAAACTCGAGCGTAGAAAGAAAGAAAGTGTGTAACTCTCTCTCTCTCTTGATATCTCATTCATATGACAGCTGCTCCAAGGTTTTCTTCCCTAGAGCTATATATTCTATATTGCACCACACTTCTTTCCCTTCTTGAGCATAAGGACATATAAACACTTTTGTACTTACGTTTGTAACAATCTTTCAGGCAATACTTATTCATGTAATCGCTTGGAAAAGAGGGAAGAAACGAAAGAAACAAAAAAAGTATATGTAATTTCCTATGGAAATGAATGACTACTGCTTGCTTTCTCCTTCTTTTTGGTGGTCTGATGTGTGTTGGCGTTGGTGTTGTCGTTGAAATTGGCACTCTTCTCTTTTCCCACACAAAAACTAGAACTAATTCCTGTGAATATCTACTCCTTTTTCTTCGTGTACTCCCAAGAGAATAGTTTCGGGGAAGATTGATAATACATGGGGATTTCTGATGAGGATGAAAGAGAAGGAATAAAGATAGAGAGAATACTATGTATACACTTGTCTTCACTGTTCACTCCATCTCCTCAATTCTCAATACTTGAGAAAGAAAAAGAGTTTGGAGAAAGTTTGAAGGGAGGGAAAGTTTTTGGGGAGTGGGATTGGGATTACGATTCATGTAGAAAAAGGAGGGAAGAGTTTGGCTAATAATTCACAAAAAAGGTGATGATGGTGATGGTGATGCATTAACAAGATTGAAATCTGGACAGATGATGTAATATACATGTATATTATGGGGATAGATACCTTTTATACTTACTAGTTTTGTAATAAGATAATAGTTTAGCTAATATGTTGTGTACAAAATAGAAAATGGAACTTGCTTTCTGTTCTTCCTAAAGGAAGGGGAAAAAAGAGAAAGGAGATGAGCTACATTAGACGCGTCATGGAAGTAACATGTGCTACATGATTTTCAACGTCTCCCATTTCCTCCTTTTCCTTTTCTCCCTGTAGGCCAAAAATATACATACTACACGCGTTTTTGGATAATCATCGTCATAGTCATTATCACCGTTATTCCTATCGCCATCATTATCAGCAGGTAGAGTGTAGACAGAAGAGAGACAGGGGACAAAGTGAAAGCTCCCTTAATTAATTATGATGATAGAAAAATTCAACGTCATAGTCATTATCACCGTTATTCCTATCGCCATCATTATCAGCAGGTAGAGTGTAGACAGAAGAGAGACAGGGGACAAAGTGAAAGCTCCCTTAATTAATTATGATGATAGAAAAAAGGGAGAAAGTATAGGATGGAAAATATTGTAAAGGAATAGTATAATTATAGGAGGTACGCAGCGTGAAATTCTTTACTTTATAGAAGTTTATATCACTTTTATACTGATTGGGATTTTGAATGCGTAGCATAACTAACATAAAAGAAAAGTTGATACAAATGCAGTTCTTTTCATTATGAAATATTCGACGATGAAAAATATATAAAATGAAGCTTTATAAAGGAAAGGAGAAACGTTAGGTAAAGACAAAATAGGAAAAGTTTGGAGAAAAGAAAGAAAGTCCAATCCTAAATCCTACTTTCTATCTACCTTTCTCCACTTGATGAAGAAAAAACCTGGTTTTATTTCCCAATTTTGACTATTTTTATTGATGCAATTTGATACTGTAAATTGAAGTGTTCTTATCCTAAATTGCAGATGTGGAGTTGGGGCGGACTTTCTCAAGATGTTTGTTCACGTGGATGAGCACGGAGTGAATGAGAGGACGCCTTGGTCATCACTTCTCTGTGGCTCATCCTTCAATCAGTCTTTCTACTCTTCTTCCAGACACCTCGTCATCCAGTTCCACTCCGCACCTTCCTCATCATTTTCCCCAACGATATCAAGTAGCAGCAGCAGCAACCCCAGTGGAAATACTGGTTTAAGCTCAATAATAGCTGGGAAATCACCCACTTCACCATCTTCTTTAGGTTCCCTCTCATCATCACTTGGCTTCTATGGCCGGTTTCGATTTCTTAATTCAAGTGAGTTGACTAAAAAAATTTGTTAAGGAAAAAACCTTTATATTGCTTAGCTTCAACACCCTAAAGCGCTTTCATGCAATTAAGCTCAAGTGAAAATAATCTTGCTCTCCACTTCTTTCTGGATTGGAAAGGAGAAGAGGAAGGAAGGAGCTTTTTATTCAAGTGAAAATCTGCGTGCACTCCACTTTTTCACTAGAGCTAAAGGTTTAAGAAGGAAAAAGTGGGTTGCTTTCGTTTACAGTTGAGTTATGTGATGAGATCCCATCTCTTACGCATACACATTCATTCATTCTCTCTTGTAAAAGTTGTGTAACATCGTCCTTTCTTCACCAAATTCCTTCTAAAGACCTTTGAAATGGAAACCAATAAGAATGTTAAAACGAGTTTGGTTTGGTTACTTCACCATTTTGACATAATGCGTGCAACTTGTGTAGTAATAATCTCCTTTTCTTTCGGCTCTCATTCCCTAACTAAACTGTGTCTATAAGAACTTAACTATAGTGGTTATAATGCGTGTATACTTGTACTATATACTGTATATTTATCCACGTCATTCTAGAAAAAAAGGAAAAGGTTTGAGTTTGTACAGAAAAAGTATTATGGTAAATTAAGCAAATTTCTCTAAGTAACTTCCAGCTCTAGCTTTTCTTCTTTCTCCCTAGTTGCTTACACTCAAAAACCATTTGGTTTCACAACTTTTTTTTCTTCCTTTCTTTCGCTTTTTTACTTTGCTTCTTCCTTCTTTCTTGGGAAAAAGAGTTGCTCGATAAATTACTCTGAGAAAAAAAAGTCACATTACTTCCTTTTCCCCAAGTTATGGAAGGAGTCATGCATCACAAATATATTTGGAAGTATTTTTATAATATGCGTAAGACTTTGCCGTCACACGCACAAATAATATCTACGTCAGCCTCAAAAAAAAGTTTGGCTTTGATCTGGATCTGAGTTTTTGTTTTTAGTCTGTTGGAAAAGTAAAAAAATAAAAATGGAGGGAAATTAAAATGTGCCAACAGAACAAAAAAAATAGTAAAAAAGTGGATGAAAAATTACCAATGCCAAGCCAGAACGGGAAATGGGAACGAACTTGAAAGTAAAGTAACAAAAAAAGGGACCAATATTATAACATGACTTTTCTACAGTCTATACATCAAATTCAACTTTTAAAGTTTTGTTTTAATACTGTAACAAAATACAAAGGATGAATATTATTGCAAAAAGATGAAAGCGAAGGAAAATAAACTTTCTCCAAAAAAAAAAGTTTCCACAAAAACTATCAATAATACTGTCTTTTCATCCTCAACCAAAACTTTTATTTTTAGTCTAAACGCAGCGAGTTTATAGTCTTCTAGTCAAAGTGCATTTTTGATGGAAACTCTGAAAAAGCGGGGAATTTTTCCTTGAAAAATTGTAATAATACGCCAGAATTCTAGCTTTAAAAACGTATCCCAAAAAAGAGTTAGTGGAATTGATATGGAGCAAGTTTCAAAACAAATTTTTTGTAAAGTTCCAAAAAAATAGATTCATTACTAGGAAAAAGTGAATACTACCCACTACCCCCATATTTTATAAGCACTGCAACGCAACAGCGACACATGCATTCATTATTATCTGTCTACAAAGCAAAATTTTTCCCATAAAAAGAATGGAACGGCGTAGCTTTACAGTGGTTTTATTTTATTTTTTATGCATGCATTATTATCATCTTCATTCACCAACTTTTGAGCCAGTGCATGACGGACCCGGCCCGGGAGCTTCGAGCTAAAGGTCGCTTTGAAGTTGAAACTTGTTCCTTTCAAAGGAATCGAAAAAAAATCTCCTGCACAAAAAACAACTTCAGCGTAAAACTCTGAGGAAAAGCAGGAAGTGTAAACATTTTTTCTCCCGTTGAAAAAGGAATGTATATAAAATACACAAGAATATATTGTATATAGGAGAGTATGCATGTGTGGTCGTCGTTGTGAAATGGGATTAAACTTTTTTTTCATAAAAAATGTTGCATGAATAAGGGAATTATTATGAGTTGGGAAAAAATTCTATCACCACGCCGCACACATTTTCTTCACTTGGTAATATAATAAAAAATGTGTTGATTTTTATATAGAAAAAGGATATAGGAATCCGTGATACGATGCATTGACTTTTCTCTATAGGAGAAAAAGAGTGAAATATGTTATGCTCTTGTTATTCTGATTTTAGTGGAGAAAGTAAGTACACAACTGACAAGCTCTTGTGTCCACATTAGGAGCATCCTACAATCTACAAAGCATTTTTTATACGCTTTTCCTTCAGCTTCAGTGCCTAGTTTTTTTTCCTAGACGGAATTTTGCTTGAATGAAAATGAAGTGAATATAGTTGATGTTCAATGTTACAAGGGGGAATGTAAAAGTGACGAAAAAGTTTTCATTCATTAATTCACTCCAAAATGCTAGCCCTTTGCGAGCTCTGTGGGAACTGGGAAGGAGAGTTTTTACGAGAATGATGTGTAGTGATGAGCATCAACCCATCACAAATTTTGTATGTGTATATTGTATATATCCTTGAGAATCATGATGGTTTCGTTTTATATTAAAGTTGTATCAATAAAAGCTGTCCGACTTCGATGTTCGACAAGAGAAATATATGTATGTAGAAAAAAAGAAGGAGTAAAGTTTTGCAACTACTTTTGGCTAGTGATGCGGAATAAGTGAACTGTGCGGGATGTTGGTTTTGGGAATGGGAATAAATGCTGCTGTTTTAGTTCCCCTTGTCTTCCCCCCTGTTCTGCTTTCTGCTCCACTTGTTTTATAACTGGGTCCCATTAGAGTGGATAAAAAAAGTTTTAAAGGTTATGTCTATGTCGATGGCTATGTTGATGTTGGTTCTTGGGTTTGATGAGGATCTCTCGACCTTGGCCATTTAAACATTAAAGAGAGAAGAAGAGAAGAAGTTTAGAGATATCGAGCGAACAGACCAAGACGGAACTAGACCGCTGGCTGTTTGTGGTTTGGTTTGAATTTGAGTTGAGAAAAAAAACTTTTGTAAACGCATGACGACGTTGAGAAAATCTGAGAAAAATATTTGTTTTTCCCACAGTATTGAATCAACGTTGCTCAAGGAATTTTTTCAGCATGTTTCCAACTAGAGAATAAAAAAAAAGAATGAATGAATCGAACTAGCGCAGTTAGCACATAATACTAGGAAAAAAGTAGAGAAATTCTGTCCTTTCAAGTACACGACTCTCTTTTAAATTGCAATAATGTGCATAATGACATCATTTTCTAGGCTCCAAAACGCCATTAGTAGCATTCGTTGTCGTTGGTCTTTGGGTGCCCTTTTGCCCTCTCTCATTATTACTAGTTCTGACAAAACACCAAATTTTGCTCATTTAATCCCTTCCCTCAACATCAACACTTTGAGCAATTCTATTCACTATTATATTCTCTCATAATGTTTTTATTGTTGACGCAGTCAGAGAACCAAAGCCAGACTTTTAACATTTCGTTTTATATAGGATTTTACGAGCGAAACATACACACAAACAAGGCTTCTCTACTATGCTGATGCTGGAGGCAAGGTACACTTTAGTAAAATGACAAAGAAAGGACAAAAGTACTGCAGTAGTTGGTAGTAGAAGTTGTATAGTGTTTCTCTGGAAAAAAATCAACGGGTGTTTAACTTGCGTTTATGTTGTACTTTCTGCCCCATAGATTAAGTGTACTTTTTTATGGTATAGATGTATCTACCATCTACCTATAGAGTTTTGCCCATTAAGGGAATGTGCAACGATTCAACGATCATTATCCTTTTGTCACATTTAACATGAAAATCTACCCCCTCCACACATTCTCTGTTCTGTTCTTTATTCATTACACAAAAGAATTCCACATCATTTTTACTCAATATTACGCAACTGCTGGAGCTGTGGCTATTACAACATGTATAGCTAAAAGCTGGAGAGCTGAACTAGTTCTTTGAAATAATGCTCAATGACAAAAATGTCATTCGTTTGGTTGGTTGTTTTTTTGGAGCTCGTTATCTAAATAACAAAGAAGTGGGACGGTATCGTACTATTGTATTGCAAAAAATGTGTATAAAAAGTTATTTTTATATTAAAAAAGGAAAAAAAATATAATTTTTTGTTGGGGTTTTTCGTCATATTTCTCTTGTTCAAGCGGAGCAAAGTTTTTTCTCTCATTAAATGGCATTTTTCATGTGATGACATTCTTTTGTGTTGGAAAGGGCGTTTTTTATAATTTTTTTAGGAAATAGAAGAAAAACATGAATGGCTTGCAAATCCAACATCCAACAATGTATTTTCTTAGAATGTTGCCCAACCGTTTAACAGTTTTTGCATAACTCATTTCATTTCCTTTTCTTTATTCTCCTTTTTGTAGGTCAGTTTGAGTCAACAGGAAGACTAATGAAAGGGACAAAATGTGATTATCAATTTACTTCAAGCAGCTCGTCAAGCTCAAACAGAACGATTCCAGAGGAGGGTCGCTTCTTCTCCCCTCACTATCCTTCTTCTTACCCACATAATATCAAATGTGCCTACATTTTCTACGCAAGGTGAGTCAAATAAATGAAATTTAATCCAATTTTTATCTCTCTTGTAGAGCGTTAGCGTTTGGTGCAGTGTGTGCGGTGCATTATAAGATGCTCTGCATGTAAATTAGTGGGATTTGGGTGGAAAAATTTTGCCAATTCCATATTTCATTCTGGTTCTGCTCTGGAATTGGATTAGGTAGCTTTAGCTTCATTTAAATTCTTTGGGGGTACTCATCCTGGTACTGCTTAAATTGCAAGTTCTTTTGGGTGGCGTTAGAGACACACACACAATTTCCCTTAAACAAAATTGCATTGAAGTTGTACCTAAATTTAGTAATGTTAACGTTACCTCGTTTTCATCTTCGTAGTTTAATGCGTATTTGCTCTCTCATGGGCTTTCTAACGACGTAAATTAAAAATTCGGTATTTATGCATCCAAAGACGAGATTTCTATTAAAAAATTGTAACTGTTGCAGTATTTATTCAGAATACTTTTGTTGAGTTTTGACGCCAACAGTTTTTCTACAACGTTGAATCAGGTGTGATTTCCTAGTAAATTCAATGTTTATAATTAAAGCAGCTTACCCACAATGTAATTTTTCCCTATTTTTTGAATGAATAAGATACTTATTATTCACAAGTTGTTATCATTACATCAATTCAATATCCCCATAAAAACCCAGTTATTGCTTCAGCAGCCCACTTGCCCCTTCCAAGAATCAAGTTAACCTAGTAGTTTCAGTATAAGATATTGATTTATTTCTTGTAAATTCCAAAAGAAAGTTAAAAGGTAAAAGGAAGCAGAGGAAATGATGTGATATGAATGATTTATTTGAAACTCGATAAAGATAAAAGAGTACAGAAGAGAAAGAACGAAAGCAAGCTGGTATATAGCTAGCTCCCTTTACAAAATAAAAAGGAAAGAGGTAAAGGTACCTACCTACCTTGTCTAGAACTAGAGACTACAGACCAGAGGCTATGTACTATCACTTGCTTTAAGTTCCTATGCAATTCAGAATTCAGCCACTTTCTCCCAAACTGTTTTGGGAAGGTGTGGACTCCAGAAAAGTATAACACAACGTCTACATTTTTAGGTATAGGGTCTAGGAAACAGGAGATTCATTGACTAATTCAAAAACTATACACAAAATCTAGTACCCAGCCAAAAATCTAGAAGACTAGGTCATACACTGGTCTCAGAAGAAGCCAACTTTTATACATTTTTATCAAAGTCTTAAGCCTGAGCCAAAGCCAAGAAAGAGGTTCTCTTCTCTAGTTTAGTCTTGTGTGCCACTGTTGCTAGTTTCTAGTTCCAGTTTTTCATTGTGAGACTGATTCTCTGATCCCTCACAATTTTAAGCTTTCGTCTTTTCCAAACTGTGTAACTGGAGGAGAGAGAGTGAAAAAGGATCTTCTATAAATGGGAAGCTTCTCCTCCTATTTCTTCTGAAGAAAGAGAGGGAATTCGCTTGGAATAGTAAATAAGAGCTGCTTTCCTTCTCCTCCTTTTTCACTCGCAACTTTAGCTTTAGCTTTAGAAATACAAACGTAACGTTACGTTATGAGCAGTTTTCCCTGCCAGTTAAAAGAGGGTCAACATTAAGCGTGAAGATCTAGATGAAAAAAAGGCTCAACGTTCCATCACATCAGAGAACCAGAGAGCATCTCATTTGGGGGGGAAATTGGATGAGGCATATCTTTATATGTATATACGCTTCTTATTCCTTTTTCCATCTTCAAATCATCCACAAGCCTTTTGCTCCTCTTCACATCATCAACTTCACTTACTTAAACTTTAGTTGGCGAAGCTCGAAGCTCGAGACTTTCATCATGGTGATGATGATCATCATCATGGTTCGTAAGACAAACTGTAGAATATGTAAGAGTGGCAGCGGTAGACTTTACTATCATCATCAAAACATGATTTTCCTTCACATCATCATCATCATCGTCCCCGTCAAGATCACCAAGTTGTTGGAGCGTATATAGCTTCAGAAAAAAACCGAAAGGACGGTGACTCTCTTGCTCTCTCCCAAAAGAAGATCCTTTTTTATTATTTCAACTACTTAGCACTCATCGTGGGAAAATTACATTTGTACTTCGTACTCCTTTCTTTATTCAAGTTTCGATCGAATTTGGACCCAAAAACCTCACCCGAAAAGAAGAAACACGTGTGGAGCCGGGAAACTGAGGGGAAAAGAAGATACAGAATAAGATACCTCATTATTATTAAATTTCCTGAGTTTGAACTTTGTTAAAAGGACGGTTTATTCTTTGGCGGCGTCCAATCCAATCCAGATCCAATATTCCATTTGATTTCATTACTTATTTTCTAGGTTTCTCCCCCCCCCCTTTTTTTGGATGACATTTTAATAGGAAAACGTTCCCATAATGTATTAATGTGGCTCCAGGCACGAGAGGGTCGGAGGAGGAGCAGCACAGGCAGTTTATTACGAGAATTTATCCCAAATCCGTTTTTCGTTTTATTCTTTCCGGTGGTGTTTCGGAAATTCGGAAGGAAAACTAAACCACAGTGGTGTAATACTAATACACATTTAGAAATATACATTATGATGAATCGCTCTTGTAGAATTGTAGAATCCCAAACTCCTCCAAAATAATAATAACAAATTGGAAGAGCTTTGTTGTGTCCCTTGTCTCAAAAATTTATATGGTGAAATTTGTAGGGAGCGACGTTAAAGTAAAACTCATGTACATTTGGTTTGGTTTTAGGATTTTGGAGAGAAATAAAATAGAAGAGAGAAAGAGAGAGGGACGTGCGTATTTGTATTAGAATTAGAGAAGGATTTCCAGTTCCAGGAAGAGGAGAGAAATTGCATGAATTCAGCTGGGATATTACAAAATGATATGACCATCATGAATGATGAGGATGAGGTTGATATTTTGTCCGTATATATGGAAATTCTCTGTATTCTCTCCTAATTTATAGAAAAGCTTTTATATTTTATACTTTCCTTCATGATATTTCCCACTGTTTTTGAGCTATTACTCTATTGCTACAGAGGAAGGATAAAGTCTTTCTTCAAATTTTGATGAGATCCGATTTCCCCAGGTTCCTCCTGTCTTGTGTTGTCCATACGCCGTGCAGAATTTGTTCGTATATATTGGTGCTGGTGAGCTTATATATATGTTTTTCGTTTTGAAGTTGCAAGTCTCGCTCAGAGCACAAATCGTTTTCCACAAATCCAAACTGTTCTTCTCCCTCCCCAAATCCATAATATCTCTCTATATCTCTCCAACTTTTATACAATTCATAGAAAAGATATAGATGAAAATAATAGTATCCATCCATTTTATATAAGCTTCCCTTTTCTGCTCTGCTGGTGGTGGTGGTGGTGGGACAACTTTTGCTGGTGCGGTTATTATTTTATTGTAGTTGCAGAAGAGAGGCAATATAAAGACCAAAATCCAAAATCCAAAATGCACTTTATTTCCGTTGAATCTTCAAAATCTCTATATACGTTTTTCATAATATCCGCCTTTTTCGCATGATTCGGCTCGACGTCACTTTGAAAGTTTTACCGTTGGGAAATACATGAATTGTAGGAGGAAAAAGCTTATGTGTTTGGTGAGTCGAATAAAACAGTGAAAGAAGAGAGGAGAAAAGGGAATAAAGGAGAAAGAGAGAAGCAGTGCATTAGTAATAATATTCCGAAGAGTAGGCGGTGGTGGTAGCAATAGCGGTCGTGGTTGAGTTGAATTTGTGTACCTAAACTACCTTCTTCTGCCTAGAGCAAAATGGAGGTTTGTAACTTCCGTTTTTGTAATGTAGAATGGGGAAACGGCGTTGAGATGAGGCTATATAATATACATATATTGCTACGTACGCAGTAAAAACCTTTCTAAAACTAGAGCTCCGCCGTAATAATATATTTCATCGTCGTTTTGAGCTTGTAAAGCAAATTTTTCAATGTTCCCCATCTTCTCTAAAGCTTTAAGCTAAGGACAGGATGATGATGATGATGATTATGATGGTCTCAGGTGGCTTCTCATGTTCTTTATGACTTTGTGATGGTATGGGATAAATAAAAGGGAAACCTCGAATTACATTAAATATTATAGTCCTAATTTTTTCCCTTTTTTTCTTCTTGTGAATTTTCAGCTTGCATAAAAGGATCCGAATTGTATTCGAGACGGTGGCCTTAGAACCTGGACAGTACAGGTGAGAAAAATAAATTATTTTTTATGGTCCATATGCCTTATGTTCCCACATTATAGCAAAGGTATATTGATTGCTTTATGTGCCATCTCTGATTTAAGGGATATTCGGTGGAATTTGAAAAAGAAATTTCGCGCTTCTAAAGAATTTTCTCACGATACCCTTTTTTGCATAAAAACTATATGTATTCCAGACGCATTACCTACAATATGTCCAATATTTTCACTTATAATAAAAACAACATAAAGGAAGTTGTCAGTCTTTCCTGGTTGATGAAAGACAGTCACATTTACATCACATCATATTGGATCTCTTTTTCCCTGAGTTTTGATGGGAAAGATGAAAGATAGTCGAGGAAAAAACGGTAGTTATTCCACTGAAATATTTCCCATGACATAAAACTGTCAGGAAGCAGAGCTCAGAGCTCCTTTTCTTTCTTGACAAGCCATATGCCTTTGAAGAGTAGG
The DNA here is from genome assembly GCA_036850725.1 of Orchesella villosa. NCBI lineage: Eukaryota > Metazoa > Arthropoda > Collembola > Entomobryomorpha > Orchesellidae > Orchesella > Orchesella villosa. Next base: position 34,274 of record JAANSM010000040.1, on the reverse strand, counting down.
TCACTACTGGAATTTTGGTTATATTTATATGTGGGTTTTTTGCATGCTACGCTTTGGCCACCCATTCCATTTGTCATTTCATTTCTATTTCTACTCAACCAGTAGTGGGGAAAGCAAAAGGAAAGGATTTAATAAACTCATTGCTTATGAAGAAGGAAAGGAATATTATAGTTTTTTCCCTATCTTCTTTCACTGCTTCATACTTATGATGCTTTCCTTTTACATGATGAAGGGAAATCCCTTAGTTTGCAAAAAATGACTTATGGTCTAGTTATTTTGTTTGACTTTGACTCACAAAATGTTTTCCCTGTTATGAAATACCGAACCAAATCCAAAAATCCGCTTATGTGTACTATTTACCCCGCCGAAATAAATGGAATTTCTGTTCTTTGTGTACATAAACAAAATGTTGGGGAAAAAACTTTTGGCAGATGGTAGAAACAGTAGCAAGCTTACTACCTTTTCTTTCTATGATATAACTTTCCAATATTTTTGACATGTCAAACTATATACTAAAATATATACCATTTTCAGTTGAGGATTTAAGGGGAAATGATCAAAACATTGGGTAATATCATCAGATCACACAACTGCTACTCTTACGTCCTACCTACGGTGCTCTTCTACTTCTTTTTATTTATGAGAAACAAATAATATGAAACGTACAGAAAAAGTTTTACAAAAACAGAAAATGAGCTTTTGTTTTGGATAAATATTTGGGAATGTGCATGACTCTCACGACGGCTGCAAAATATATCAGAAGAAAAAAAAATTATTAGAACTTATCTGTCGATATGCAGCTGATGCAGTCTCCTTTTTTATGTCTTCTTGTGTACACTGGAGAAAAACTTTAGCGAGACGCACTTTTTATAGCCCCCAATGAAATTACATTTTTTTATCCAAGATTTTCTCTAGATTTTTTTCTGTTTTTGTTGATGATGATCCAAAACTACCCATCCAAAAGTCGCATTTGGCAACTCATAAAAAAATTTGCATGGGATCATTTCCTTTCCATTTTTTTCTAGAAGCTATAATACGCCATAAGGAAGTACACACATGTGTTTGTTGGCTATAAAAAAGAACAAGTGAAATTCTTGGCCAAAAAGAAGAGGAAATGTGGATTCATAAAAAAAAGTTGTTTTTGTCATTTGTGTATTTACACAAATTCAATATCCCATTTCCCAAGCCCATATTATTACCCTTTGGCAATTTGGTAAAAATCCTGACAATATTGGGAATTTGGGACGTACAAGAACATGTGTGCTCTGCTTCTGCTCGCAGTATATTGGATATATATCTACAGAAAATGGTTCCATTTCAATTTTTAGCGTTATCATTTCAATATTTATGTGCAGTAGGCAAATAGCATGGTTCTGCTCCGTTTAAAGGAAAGAAGGAGAACATTAAGGTTTCCTTTTTTGGAAAGAAAAGGGTTATTGATTATGATGATGTGTGGAGGTTGGAGGTAGAGAGTGGGTGGTTTATGAGCTGCTTAGTTTTTTTACGTTGACATGCAAAATGCACATAAATATTCCATTTAAGTGAGAGTTATTTTTCTCAGCCTATCCTATTCTTTCAAAAGAGATGATATGTCTCCTAAATGGGAGAATTTTCGTTTTTCTTTAGTGTTTGGAGTTTGCAAAAATACATTATGGAAATGAGAATTTTTGTGGGAGAAAGCAGAGTAAAAAATGGGCACGATAATTTTTACTTTCTCACATTTATTATTTTACTTAATGGGAATTTTTAGACGGATATATATTTATGTAGAGTAGATACGTATATATTATGGGAAAGATGACATATTTAATGAGCGCCAACATTTGAAAAAATAAAATAAAATTTTGCGGCGAGCTACTTTCCTCTGTATTTAGATTTTGAGTAATAATTGTTTACAATGATGCATTTTGGTCTGGTCTGATATTTTGGCTTCTTTTGAAGTCTAGTGTCTACTTAATATCACGTGTATTTGATTTGCTATTGAAATTTCCAGCTGTCTCAACAAAACTGATGTCATACGTGTGTTGGACGGGATAAATCCCAAGGCTCCTGTGATCGCTCTAATTTGTAATACAGTCAAAGGATACGAGGTAAGCAGAAAATTGGGTTGAAATACTGAAATTGTGTGGAGAAGCCAACGTTGATAATTATATTTTCCATGGTACACAGCACTACTAATAAAACAGCTGTAGGAAACTCACGTCTATGTCTAATATAATATAACTGCATCTCTTTTGATGAGAACCTTTCTTTGTACCCTTTCAACTCAGCAGTAGTCTCTTGGCTGGCTTTTGAGTAAACATAATTATCCAGGTTTTGACTCGTAATTAAGGACAGTTCCTCAAAGCAGTAGAAAGTCATGCATGAGAAAGTGCGCCAAATTCAAAATTGGAGAATGGAGACTCGACAAAGCACATTATTATTCAGACTGGGTTGACATGCAATTAGCTCCCAAATATATGGGACAGAGGAAGATCTCATTCTACTGATAAAATATCCTGATTTTCGTTCCACTTCTCAATTTCTTTGAGAATGGGATTTTGATTAGGGCTTTGTGTTCCGAGCTTGTAACCTGGTGTATTTCTATTCTATTTCTATTATAATATATTGTGTATTCCTTTCTTTTTAATTAAAGATCTTATCCAGCGGCCCCTACCTGAAGATAGAGTTTATTGCCAACTCGGAAAAACCGGGCACAGGGTTTCGGGCCAACTATAAATTCGTCAAGGTGGAGCTTGATAGCTATCTCGACAATACAAGACAGCTCCCATTACCAGGTAAGATGAGAAAACTGAAAACGATTATATTATTCTATTGTCAATTCTCTACTTCTCTTCAGTTCTCCAATTTTCCAGCTGTTTATTAAATAGGCAGGCATCTTCTTAGCCAATTTCCCATATCTTCAATCTTGAAAGGAAGTTCATGTTCAATGTTCATATTGTCCATATTGTTCGTCCTACATCTTATTTCCCCCCTTTTTAATACCATATGGCGGGAACTACGAAAGTATATTATAGTATTTATTAGATCTATAAAATTCCCCATTTCCCTCTTATATTCGGTATAGTCCTTTACAAGATTTTTATATAATAATATGATATAATGATACTGAACTTGTAAGTCCCTTTTCTATTCTTTCTGAGAACAGAATTATGTTGGTTTTATTATTCCTATTTTTCCTAGTATGCAAAAATACTGTGGCGCTGCTCGATCTCCTATATAGTCCTTTTCTTCTTAAACTCGTTTGTAATAAAACAAAAAACTCGTCTTCTTTTTTGCCTTGAAAATCGGCGGATGATAATATAATCGAAGGAGAAAAAGGTTCTTACAACAAAAGTAGGATTCTTTTTTCTTCTTCATCTCCAACCCATATGGTTTTTTTGGTAGGTGTGTGTGTATGGCTTTGACATCCTTTTTTCTTCAATTTCAAGATGAGAATATGATATTATCAATAGCTTAGACGGCTTCTTCACCTGTCCTCCTATCACAATTTTCCCAGGGCTTCAAATTTTTCAAGGAACAAGCTTGTCATAGAACCTGCACGCTGCTGCCACTCACCACCACACCAACTTTTTCTCACCGCCTCTGCTCATACCTCAATATTTCTCAGCTGTAAAAAATATAGTGCTTCTTTTTCTTTGCAAATCTCTTCTTCTTTTCACGCTTTCATGCATATTATTTTTTTACAACAAGGTGGAATGTGGAATATCCTATCGTAAAAATCGTAGAATGAAGCAGTAAGCATACGGAATACAGGTAGCAGATTTTCATCTCCAACTTTATTCATCATAATATCATATCATCGTCTCATCTTCTGCGTTTTTTATATTTATTTTCTGAAATACTAGCTCAATGAATCAATGCAAATGCTAAACATAGATGTATAATATAAGGGGAAGGGAAATCCTCAATAATAAAACGAAATTTCATAAAAAAGGTTCGTAATTTGAGCTAGTTCTTTCGCCATGGTAATAAGTATATAGAAACTTTACCCAAAAACTTAAACGTAAGTTCTAGATGAGAGTGAATAAGAACACACAACTCAGCATGCTTTCTCCTGCTCGCTCTATTCTTCCTCTTGGGCTACCGGCTGCCTACGGTTTTACACACATTTCCTCATAAAAAAGATGTTGCGTATCTTCAACGTTCAAAAAGAAAAATATGCATGTTTTAAGTAGTTCCAAGTTCGAAGCGGAGGAGTTATGTTAAAGATAACGATAAGATATGAGATGATATAAAATATAATAGAAAGAAAAAAAAATTGAACATATGCTGAGTTTTTTTTCAGCAACGCCAAAACCACGCAACTCAACCGCACTTTCTACTTTCTGCTTTTCCCCTAATAAAAAGGAAAAAGATATTCCCCTTTTCTCTATCTCTTCTAGGTATATTTATATTGCATGTTTTACTTTCACTTTGAAGAAGAAAAGAAGTGAAGCTCCTTTCGACATGTTACATTCACGTGATTGCGTTTGCTTTTCGGCTCCCCCATGTTTCTCTTTGGTGTGGTTTGGTGAGGTTTTTGGTGAGTGAGTGAATTTGCTTTCCCTTGAATCTCAATCCATATGGTTTTATATATAATATATATGGTTTACACACTACACACATTATTTTATTTTATTACATTATCTTCATCCTTTGTCTCCTCTTTCTCCTCCGTGTTTAAACACACCACAAAAAGGAAAACCGCTTTTTATGTCATCAACCAAAAACCAGCAACCGAGAGCCAACTATTATTATTATCATCATGTACATTAAGTATGTATTTTTATAGAGATAATAATTCCTTATCTGAATTCTGATTCCCCCCTTGTTTTTCATGTTTGGCAAGAAAAATGCATTAAAAACTTAGCACAACAAAATCCATCAGGAAGAAAAAACATAAAGTTTTTTTCTTTCTTTTTGGTTTGGTTTGGTGAAGAATAAGATAATCTGGTTAGGAATTGAGATAGTTGATGCATGTTTTCCCATTTCGAGTTTCAAAAAAATAAGTTGGTGGGCCAGGCGGCTGGTTTTTGAGGTTGGTGGAGGCTACCTGCCGGGCTACAATTGTTTAATGTGCTCTTCCAGCTCTTTCTCTTGTGTTTTTGTGAAAAAGAGATGAGAGAAGCAAAAAGGGAGATTGTATTTTGAGTGAGTGAAAGCATGCTTCAAAGCACATTGTTGCAGTGTTTCAGGTTTTCTTTTGATGCACATGTTTGGCGTTTTATGCAAGCTGGTAGAAGAGAAGAGACTGAGCTTCATTATGTTCATCTTGTCTTGTGTGATGTTGGATGGAGGAAGAGTAGGTAGAGCTTTGCTCTTTCTCCTTTATAACAAAAAGGAAGAGAGCTCCTTTTGTTCTTTCTTTGATAACGAGAGAGCTAGAGGAACATGCAAAATGTTATAATATTATTAGATTTTAAGTGCAGCTGGGTTTCTATTCCTAATTTTGAAAGGAAAAGGAGTAGGCGCATAATATGTAAGTCCTAATTGTAATCCCATTATATTTTGTTAGAAAAAAGGTCTTTTACCTTGACTAGATGAAGATGGATGGTTTTCATCAAAAACATTAGCATCATCATCAGTTACAGGTTACAGTAATGTAGAAAAGGACGGTGTCCATATGGAGAAAAATTTGGGGTAGTGAAAAGTGGAAGTAAAAAATATAGTAGAAAATCAAAATTTGCGTTTTTAAGATAGGCATAATTATATTACTTCTCAAATCTTCAGTTTTTTACTGCATAGGTGAATGGTATAACTGGAAGTTATGCTTTTACTAAGTTTGTCTGTCTGTCTGGCTTCGCTGTTTTGGGGGTGCATACATTTATACACATTGGCGCAGCCGTACATCGTTTAAAAATTATGCGCGGGAACTTTAAAATTCAGTATTTTATTCAATTCATTGAAATGTTAAACGTGAGCTTTTTTATAATATAAATCCATTCGAATTTTTTAAAATTGTATGATTTGGGTAGTTTTAGATTTGGTGTAAATGAGACTAAAAAATTTGGGTAATTGATCGAAGAGCAGCTACGTCGCTAATCCGTTTACAAGCAGTTTATTCTAGAAAGAGTCCACAGGGGACTTTTCTATGTTTTAAGCTAGTTTCAAGTTTCAACACTGATTCTTCTTTAAAGTCACAATAACTTTAGCTTAAAAACAGAAAAGAAAGCTTAGTTTCACATTGTAATTGCATCAAACAAAATACGCAACGTACATTACATACTTATTTTATAAATACAAAATACAAGTGAAAGAGAGTAGAAAGCAAGAGTGTTATGTTGTGCCTTGTGTTCTGCTCCTTTTGATTCCCATTTTCATTTATTATCCACCCATTTCCTCTCCTTCTCTTTTTCACCCAAAATTCCAAGACAAACACGCCCATTCCAGAATCCGGATCTTAGACTATCTTCTCATGTTTGTAAATAGTAATAATACGCTGTATTTATATACCTATCCCAAAACAATATAAACTTGTACACAAGAAAGGGTTTGTAATGGCCGTTGTCTTGTACCCTTTTATTGTCTCATATGTTTCCTTAGCTCTTTTCCTTTCAGTTTTCAGCTCAAACACATGAAACTTTCTCTCCTGGGGAGAGAAACACTCCTTTTCTATTCCCATTCTTGTTGTTCTTATGTATCTATCTAAATATGCTCATTTCACATCCTTTTTAACCTCTTTTAACTCTTCCATTTTCTTTCCTACTTTCTCCTCCTGCTGAACACTGCCAAGAAAAAGTACAGAAAAAAATTGGTGGGAGAAGGAATTTTTTAATCTCTCAAAGCCTTTGCTACTTTTTCTCTCCGCTGCAACAGAAAAAAGACAAGATGAGAAAGGAGTTTTTTCTTTCTTGACCTGTTTAAAAAAAGGAGCTCAGAGCTCACGGCTTTCTTCTTTGAAGAATGAAAAGCAAGCAAAATGCTATGATGATGAGGATGATAATGCTGATGATTATTCGAGCACCAAAAACCAAACCAGAGAGAAAGAAGGAAATAGCAAGGTTGTGTATTCATATTATCAACATTCAACTTTTTTTCTGGTGTCGCATTTTCGCATCATGTCGCTCGACTCGCGCGATGTCATCCTTTCTTGCTTGTAGCTTCTAGCAACGTGTAGTTTTAGTTGTTCTTCTTTGTTGATGATGATAAGTAATATTGTGATGCTTAAAGAGGCATGCATTTCCTTGATGACGATGTTGATGTTGATGCTAGATGAGTTTTTAGCTTGGGATTCTTGAACGTTAAACATTGAGAACACAATAAGAAAATGTTGTGTTGTTTCTTCCCAAAATTCAAATTAAAGTTGGCCATAAGGCAAGTCACGTAATTTAGGGAGCAAACTAGCGTGTCCTAGTCTTACTCTTTTCTCTTGGCTTTCCCTCGCTTTCTCCTTTTCCCTTCTATATTTTCTTCTTGGAAGAACAGACCTTGAGTTTGAGCTTGAATTTGAGGGGAATGTTAGTCACCTATGAAAATGTGAAGAGTTAAGAAGGAGAACAAAAGTCAAGAGAAATGTTAAGAGGAAAGACAAAAGGAGCAGGGAACGAGGAAGATATGGAGGGACGTGTGTAGAACGGTGAATAATCAACAAGAATCTCTGCCTAATCGTAAGACAAGAGAATTTAATAGGAACATTTTCATCTTGGCTTGGAATTCCGAAGGAAATAACATGAGAAGGGAGAAATGGCGCCAACATACGCAACATGGATTCTACAATATTTGGCGTTAGAGTATAGCAGCAGGAGCTGCTTGTAATTTTTTATTGAATTCGCATTCTCACTCAGAAACACAAGAAGCACAATCAGATTTGAATTGTTATTATAATTATCACTGCGGGTTGTCAGCTATACTGCTGCTTCTTGATTTTGATGATGCTCTTTCATCATGATCATAATAATCATTAGCAACTTGAAAGTCACGTTTTTTTTCTGTTGGTTTTGGGTCTTGGGTTTGCTCTTATGATTAAAGTTTAATTGGCTTGGCTTTCGCTTTGACTTTCTCAACCTTTCTAAACCCAAAAGTTAAATGTTAAATGGAAGAGTAGAGAACTAGAGAGCAGGACAAAACTGGAGCGAAAACGGCATGGGCTCCTGTTTTGCCACAGGCTCATTACGTAAGAAAACCTTGAGTAGGTTGGACGCCAACGGAGAATGTAATTTTGCACAAAAGATATGTAATAAATGGAGATATAGTTAAAATAGTTAATATAAGATTTACAATAACATTCGTGGCTATAGAGAAAGTAGTCTGCTAAATTTATGCGAGTAAATCAAAAGTTTGCTAATTGAATCAGAGATTTTGTGTACAACGTTTATTTTTCATTTGGTCAAAGAATAAAAAGGGGAAAAAACTAGTCAAGCTGTTGAAAATGCAAACAGAATTGTGATGATGATGAAACAACATTGTGGTTATAAAGCTTCATTATTTGCTTTCTTTTACTTACATTGCGTTGTCTTTGTAAAATCTATCGAAATAAAATAAAGCTTGAAGCTTTTGGGAACGGGGATTTTGGTTTTTCTGCTACTTTTTTCCCTTCCAGCATTTTCCTAAAAGTACAAACTATACCGACTACAAACCTCTCAATAAGTATTCCAATCTGCACTCTTCCTTTTCTCCTCTTGTTTCTCTTCTTTTTTGAGGATGTAATGCAGGATGTTTTGTGTACACAATATTTTGTATTCTACTCTCGTGTAATGCTTTCTCCTCTGGACGAGAGAGAGAGATGCCTGGTTCTGCATTCACAAAAAGGAATTAATTGGGTTATCTTTTTGGGCTTGCTAAATTAATTAAATAGACAGTAACTGCCTTGTTCCTTCCTTTTTCCTAGCTATTTTCAATGTTCTCATATGGTTCTCTCTTTTTCCTTGCTCAAATTCAAACTGGAGCAATATAAGATGAGGAGATAAGGGATAATGTAATGATGTTTTTAGTCTACAACTTCCTTTCCTAATTCCCTTTGTAAAAGAGGAGAAAGCAGGAACGGTTGTAAAAGGGATTTAATTACTCACTTTCTCCAAAAGAAAATTGCTAATTATTCAATATTTATTGCGAAGATTGTAGTGGAGTGGAATATGCGATATCAATTATGCATAAACTCAACTCAATACAGAAAGGAACTCTCTTTTTAGTTAAGTTACAACTCACTTGATTTGATTTTAAGGAAGTGAGCAAAGAAAACAGCAACAGCATTCCAAATTTCTGATATGAAAGCATATGAAAAAGATGAAGAGAGAGAGAGATAGAAAATATTGTATAAGACTTTGATGATGATATAAACAAGTTTATTGGCTATTTTGGCTTTCCATCCACGTAATTCATAACTAATCTTTCGGAGAAAGTTATATGGACTTGAATTTTCTATGGGGGTATTTTTGCTATTGACTTGGAATTTGGATTTTTTATGTGAAGTTGAAGTTACTAAAGCTGAAAGTTTTTTTTATTGTTTATATTTTTCTCTCTTTCTCTCCACAGATCTCCTAACAAATGGGCAAGATGGGCTGCCTCAAGCATCAACACTAAGTAAGTCATTGTTTTTATTAGCTTTCTCTATTTTCTCCTTTAAAACATGAAGAGATTTATAAGTATAAATATAAATGGAAGGTTTTTTACCCTTTGATTTCTCCTTTTCTTTATTACAAGAAAATGGGAGAAAGCCTAGCATTTTATGGGCGGCACCGAAACCACGCACATAAATCTTTTTATGACGTGTTCATCTTCTTTTGCTTACATTCTTTTTCTTCTTGACTTTAAGTTGAGACAATAGGGTGCAATACAAAATTGAGATGGATATATAATCTTCTTATTTTGAGGGGAAAGTATCTTCCTTTACCTCTCACATTATTCTTGAGAAAAGAAGAAGAAGAAAATGAAAGGAAATCTTGTTTCATCTAGGGACATAATTTATATAATAAATAAGTATATTTATAAGAAAGTATACAGAGAACAGAGCTCAAGCTCCTCCACTGACACTTTTGACAGGGAGAAAGGCACCTACCATATTATCCACGACAGCCACCGACACCATCAGAAGTATGAGCCAAGAGGGAAGAGGAAAGGCCAGAAGGATGAAAAAAAAATAAAAGTGCGATACATTTTTTCTTCTTCCTTCTTTCCCAGTTGAGAGAAAGTAATAAAATGTAATAACAGCAATAATGGTAATAATCATAAGGCTATCCTTTGTAAATACAGTTGTTCATCGGCTTGTTCTTCTCTCAACTATATTCCCCAGGTTGCTCTCAGAGTCTCAAGCTTCTTCTCTCTTACACACACTTTTGACACTTCCTCGAACAAGAAAAAAAGAGAGCAAAGAACTTTTGGTTTTGGCATGGTTGCTCAATAATGCTCATATAGAATGTTCGAACGAGAAGAGGCTATAACATAGTTTAACTTACTTTTATACTGGTTATTAAGAAGGAGAAGTAATGTAGGAGTGGAAATGGAGAGGAAATCCAGTGAAATCCCAGAGCACAGCGTGTGGGTCGTGGGTTGACTTCTTCGACTTGTTCTTCTCACGCCGACATAGACTTCTAGAAGAGTGTCTGATCCGGAAAAAATAGCGACACAAAAAGATATACTTAAGAATATCTTTGAGGGAAGAAGAGAGGAGATGAAAGTAGATATTTTATTGTTCTCAAGTGGGAGAAAAAAGTAGAATGGAATGAAAGGGGAAGGGAAAGGAAAAAATTGATTGCATTATGTTATCGTGTGGCAAAAAGTATGGATGAAAGTGTGTACCTTTCCTCGACCCATTTGTAAGGGTAAAATTGTGAACTTTATAAGTTGTAATACAAAATCTATTACAGATCTCGGTACAGATTATTTATCTTCTAGCATATTATTAGCTTTTACTTTAAATTTTTTACTTATTTGTCCAATGTGAACCTATGCGGCTACAAGACCTACATAGAATTAATATTAAATCACTAGAAGGTGGACTTAAATTTGGCGTTTAAATTACTCGTTTTATAAATAATAATCAATATAAAAGGTTTTTATGGCGTTTTAAGTCAACAATTATTTCCTAAATTTAAATAAGTATGTCTGCTATGAAAAATGATTTTAAGTCTTCTCAAATTACTTAACTAGCTAGTGGCTACTGTTACAGGATTTCTATAAAAACAATGGACAAGGCTTGAATTTCCTACAGCCATTGTCATTGTCTACATTTTACTTAGCTAGTTCGACGCTTAACATGATGGATTGCACTATATAGTGAATTATATAATATAGGTATACTTTGAAGTGAAATCCATTCACTCTAAAACAAAATAGTTTGGGTCAATTGAATGTCATCTCCAATGTCATTCTCTCCCTTGCTCGAATGCTCATGGACGAGAACAAAGAGAGAGAGAAAGTAGAGGTCGACGTCGAACGTCTACAATTTTCCACCCAAACACGCTATACACAGATTTCAGATTTAACTATTTCGTTCTTGTTCTTACAACCTTTTTCTATACGATTCCCCCCCCCCATTTTCAATGAGAAAGTAAGAAAAGTCACGTAAAATGAGGAGATAGACAGGTAATAACTTGATTCTTCAAGTTTTCTTTATCATTTACAAGCCGAGCGGCGACCTCTGTATATCTAACCTGCCTCCCTAAACACCGAGAGCTCAGGGAGGAATTGAAAGGATAGTGTTTTGTCACAATGTGTCTATCTCCTGTCACAATCACAATTCCCAAAATCCCAAAGCTCAGGTGAAATCATGCACTAAAGAAAAGCAAAAGTTGGGTCCCAAAAAATCACCTAGTTTTGCCTTGATTCACTCACGTCATACTTTTTTTAACGTGCTCCTTTCAACTTTCAATTTCCCCCTTAAAATGATAAGGTGAACGTGTAAAAAGGATAAATTGGTCTATCCACAAGGTCACAACACGTCTCACGTATTTTCCCCTAAGAAAAAATAATATTTTTCATACTTTTTACTTGTTCGATATTCTTATATAAAAACCATTGTTTCAGAAGAAAATGAATAACTTTTTCACTTATATTTTTTCATACTTTTATTCACCTCGTGTCTGTCTAGGGGTTGGCTTGTTGGCTTTCGGTTTAAGTTTATAAATGAAAACTAAACAATATCTGAGTCATGAATCACAAGAAAGACACGAGGATATATATAGGTAAAAACTTTGTCATAAAAAGTTCACCATAAATGATAAAATTCTAAAAGCGTTCTTCATTTTTATAAGGGTTTTTTCTACCTGTTTAGAAACATGTATAATTTAGAGTGTAAAGGGCTAAACTTTTTGTTGGTGTCGTAAGGTTTTAGCTAAAATGGCAAAGTGAAAAGTTAAAAGGGAGGGAAATCACTAGCTTCCTTCGCATTTTCTACATTTTGAACAACTCGCACGCCGCACGCAATGGAACTTGCTTAAAAACTTTTAATAATTTTTCCATACTTTTCACTCATGGGCTTATATTGTTTTCTCAACAAAGTTCTAAAAGAAAGAAAAAGGAGAACACAAAACAAAACATAGTTTTAAGCTCCTTTCTACTCCCTTTTCATTATATCTTCGAATTTATAATGGGAGAAAAAAGGAGATTATTAATGTGCAGAAAATGTAAACAGCTACAACGCCGGCTGCTTTTCTTTGTTAATGTTTAAAATAGTTTGGTGGGAAAATTGAAAAGGATTTTGTTTCATAGTTTTTACCCGTTTATTAACCCGTATAGAGAATATAGAGGGTAATAATAGGTTTCTATATCATATTATGAGTGTGTGAAAAAGTTGTAAGCAATTCAAATTCATATAAATCATCATGAATCTTTCCCTTCTTGACTCAATATCATTATGGTAGTGATGATGATAATGATAAGGTGCCTGCCTGCCTATATAGTCAGGCATGCATGTTGAATACAAAATGCAAAATTATTTTTTTAGCCAAAGGACTCTTCTTCTTAGCTCTTCCCATGCTAATAAAAGTGTTTGATATGGTATATATATTTTATCTAAATTTTTAGCGTTATACTTTCGTTAGACTTTCTTTCCTCCTTCAAAATATACAGCAGGGATTTTGAATGCGTGAATAAGCTTCAAGCAGCGTACAACATAACAATAACAGAGCTGTGAATTTCAAGTTTATATTCCTCCAGAGAAAAAATAACAATGGACTTTTGACTTGCTCAATATTTTAGAGCTGCTGGCTGCTAGCACGTGTGTGAAATGAATACGTTTTTTGTATAGCTAGAAGGAAAAATCTAAAGCAAAGCTTTGCATTTCAACATAGAAATGTAGGGGAAATATATGCAATACATGGGCATTGTTTAGTAAAATAAAAAGTCAAGTGAATAAAACGCAAAAACATACTGTATCGCACTAAAGTGCATTGTGGAATCTTGTGAGTTTCTCTATTCACTTCCAAAAGTTGGGATAGTTGAGAGAAAAATTCTTGTGGTAAATTTAAAAAAAAATTTGGGTCGCCTTAATGAATGCCTTAAAAGTATACACAAAAACAAGTACAATATTTATAAATGAATGTAAAATTGGGAGATAATTATTTACACGCGTTTCTAACAACCACAGCCACAACTTCATGCGGTTTATGTAGATTTGTAGGTATACTAAAATATCTTAAATATATCATGCCCATACACATGCTGCCACTTTTGACTTCTCGTGACTCCTGACGTGAAAATAACAAAACTACAAAAAAGTTGGACCTCAGCAGTAGACTTGACACAGAAACAGAATTCCATTCCAGCTTTTTCATGTAACTCTTGAGGTTGAGCACCTGTCACTCACATGAAGTGAATGTTATATGTTTTTGTACGTTCTAAAAAATAATTCTACGTGTTTTTTTTACTCAATGACGTGAAAAAGAACCCAATGTTTTTTATGTATTTTCAATCCTCTACATAATGAACGGGTTTTTGATCTGCTGATAGCATCGAAACTCAACGGCTAATGAGAATCTGGCATGTTTGACGAACTCAAATGAAAACTCGACCAGTCAAGAGCTTTTTTCTGATGTTGCCAATGATTTGGATTGAAATTTGAGCTCGAAATCAGGTACAATTCATGGTAAAAGTTTTAAAAGCCCTTGGAACTCACACTCACTTCAAAAAAGGAAGCAAAGAGCCTCTTCATCTTGTGAAAAAATATATTTTGAGTGGAATTTTTCCCCCTGTTAATTAGAGCAGAAGAGAGAAAGATACGGAAATAGAGTGCGTTTTTATATATTTTTATGTAGATTTAATGAGTTTTGATTTTGATGATTTTTCATCCAATAGAAAAATGTTTGGGTTTGGTGCCACTAATAAATTTACGATGAAATGTTTTGAAGGAATTGTAACGCGTTATTGTCGTATTTGCTTTTCTTTCGTTCAGAATTATCATCCTTTACTAAAAACACAATAGACCAACGTTTTTTAAAGGAATAAAAATGGAAAAGAGAAAAGCACATGAAAATCAACACCACCATTTATATACAAAGAGAAACCCTAATATATTTAGTGAGTGTGCCCCGAAAACTAATGTCTCCTGTCGAAAAAAGCTGCCAACAATTAATTACGACGTTTTTCCTCTTTTCCTTCGATACCAAAATGGTAGCACATGGGATAATACCATAAAGATATAAGTATAATAGCAAATAGCAATGCCAAACTTTAATGTTATTTTTTGCCTGCATTGCAATTTCCGCCGCTGCAACTTGTTCTGCAGTATCCAACATCCGTTCATATATTTATTCCCCTTTCTAGCGCATAATTCAGAGCAGCCGATAGATACAAATCTGGTTTCGTTCTTTGTGGTGCGGCCTGGCGCTATATGCATTTGGCTTCTCGCCCGCCCTCCCAAAAAATTTGCACTCATCTGCAAAACCTTCCCTGAAAAAATAATGCTGAAGTATTAAATAAAACTAATCAATTTATGTCCTTCTCTAATCCCTTAACCAAAACCAATATAAATGGGGGATAGAGGATTTCAGGATTAAATATCAAATCAGCTATATTTGATGCTGTTTTTTTGAATTACCCGCAATTAATTATTTACATTTGCAATAAAAAGAGGGTAATTTAAGATGCGTTCTTGTTGTTAGTCGTTAATGATTGTGAATGAGGAAGAAAAACGAAAGCACTTTAGACTCATCTTGATCTCATCTCAATCTCTGTTTATCTTACTGTCTCACTTAAGTGCCGTTGTCCATCTTGTCTGCTTTTCTAGTTTGTACTTCCTGGTGTATACATATTTAGTTGGGTTTAAAGAGGCTCAATATTTCACTTCTTCTTCTGCAACTTCACTCTCTTTCTCTCTTCTAATTTTTGTTCAGATAAAATAAAATGAAAAAAAAACGCTAGGTTATTATATTGCGCAAACTAGCGAGCCCGCCCGCCGGGCCCTTTCTAGTAATAAGCGGTGTGGTGCTATACCACTACGTTTTTTGGTAGTTAGCTGATCGGTAGGGTGCTATGGTGCTCTGTTTTCTGTTGTTGGTGCAGGGAAAGGACCCCATTGGGACACTTGACTGCACTCTCTATTTCTGGTGAAAGCTTGAACGTTGTACATTGAACATTGAACCAACTTTATATATTTATATATAAATTTATACCTTATATTATATCCCTTCTTTTTCTCCCTCAGCTCAAATCCTAAATGTTGAAGTGTCTGTCGGAGAAAGTAATTTACTTTTTGGTGGTTCTGTGTTCGTAGTTGGTAGTGCCAACAGTCGTTCTTGTTCCTCCCTTGATACATAAATATATTCCTATATTTCCATTGCATCGACAAGGAATATGAGTGCGAAGAAAGAACTATGTTTGCTGCTGTTGGTGGTGTGGTGTGGTGCTACTACAAGTTAGTTACATGCATTCCCATATCGTAGTTCTCACCATAGCACCACACCACACCACACTTTTCACTTCTCGAGCCAAAAACGGGAAACTCCTGCGTATATATAAATATACACGATTTTATATAGTAGATATATGTATATACATATTATATTTATGTATGTAGCTGGTGATAATAATGGGAATGAGATGAAATGGTTCGTATGGACGGAATGACTTTTTGGACTTGAAAATCGGGATGAGAAACGTATATTTTGTAACTTTTTTTAGTTAGTATAAAAGTATAGTATAGGAGAAAGGGGAAGAGGAGGAAGAGACGAAGAATCTGAAAAACTAGCTTCCCTTAGGAATATACAGGGAGAAGAAGAAGAGAAAGAGAAACTGAACTGCTATTCAGTGATTCTTATTCAACATGAAAATATATATAGATGAATCCTTATCCTCTCCTCTCCTAGATTCAGGAGGAGGATGTAATAATGTTTGTAGAGGTAGAAGTCAGGCCAGGGCTTTCAACTGATGGCCAAAAATCGACTAGTTCACACTTCTAGAAATTCCTCATGGGAGTTCCCTTCCAGTTCTTATGTAGCTTTAGCTTATGCACAAAATATTTCTTGGTCTATATGAAAGTTTATATACATACATATATATCTATATAGAAATAGTAATTTTTGGATGTGTGACCATCACATCGTCACATCCTCACATCCTTCTCCAATCTACAATCTACACGTTGGCACTTTCAGGAAGATATCGTCCATCAAGAGTTCAATGTGTTGTACTTTTGAACACAAAACTACACAACAGAAAACACAACATTAAACGATCCTTTTTATTTCCTTGTCAAGCTGCTCTCTCTCCTCCTGCTGGACTGAACTCCTCTCCTGTCTTCTCTCTTTCCCTATATGTTTGTTACTCTTTCCTTGGTTTTTCCAGAGAAACATCATCCACATCACGGAACAACATCATCACATCTCACATCACATAAAAAGTGCATTACACTCGGAATCTAACACCAAAAACCAGAGCAGAGCCAGAGTGCAAAGAGCAACCTCAAAATTATATAGAATGGAACTAGTTCAGCTACACAAAATGCAAAAGGAGAAACGTGTGGATGAGTTTTACTTTTTTTTTCACCATTTCATTCCACGAATGAAACCTCAACGAAAAAGGTCATAGACATTCAGACATATAGGTTGGGTTTTCTGGATAGTTTTTGCGTTTTTCTCTACACTTTTCGTCATTTCCTTCCTCATAGGTTGGAAGGACGCATTTGTCAAATAGCTTGCTACTTTTTAACATGAAGGAGCAAAAAATGTATACTTTTTTTATGCATTTTTATTCCGTACAGGAAAAAATGTCAATATTTTTTTTGGGAAAAAAGCGGTGAGGAAAGCACAACATATATAAAACTAGCATGGTAGAGCAGGATTATAGTCTACTCATAAGCATAACCATAAGGTATTGCTGCAGTCAATAAATGTCAAGTGTTTTTTAACCTTCTGGCTTCAAGAGCAAAAAGACATTTTGCGTCTTGTTCCAAAATACATTAGCCAAAGAGAGAAGGAGAGAGAGAAAAAGGAAACAAGGTAGAAGGTTTGAGCCCTAAATGTTCGTTAGCTTTAGCTATATAGCCGTGATGTGATCTGATGATCATCATGATGCTCATGAACTTTCTGCTCATGAAACTTTCATAGATATCCTCTCGTGATCACGGGATGCTGTACGCTGTAGCTGTGATACTTTTGGGTTTGCGAGTATGAGTAAAAAGGGTTCTTAATATTTATGTAATGAGAATCTCAGCTAAAAAGGGGAGTCAAAAATATCCTTCCACCTTTTCAAAACAAGATATGTAATGTGACGAAGGAACATTTTTCCTTTGAAAACATTTCAACATTTGTGGTGGTGATACAAAACAAGGCCAGGCCACCTGTGAAAACAAAGTTTCTAGCAAAAATGCTAATGCTTTTGATAGGAACTCTTTCTCTTCTTCTTATTCAATGCGACAAACTTTTGGAGAAGGGCCTTAATGTTCGTTTTATAATGGTAGTCTACCGTTAACACCTTTTCTTCAAGGGGAGTTCAGAGATGCAAATGGGAACGGGAAGGAAAAAATATAAAAAAATGGGATTGATATTGATATGACTATAGCTTTAACCTTCAACACAATTTTGTACCTAATTTATATAAAGAATTTTTTCAGCCAAATGATATTTTTTATCGGCTTGTAACTTACACAAAAACATATATAATGTGTAGCATGTGTGGCTGATGATCCCTATCATGATGATCATGATGATGAGAGCAATATATAGCATAACCAAACCACAACAAAATACCGTAAACCACCGTTGCAAGTTGTAGCTATGCAGATGAGGAAGAAAAACATTAGAGAAAGGGAGTCGGGAGTCCCAACAAAATTTTGTTGTGTCTGTTTTCCTTTTGAATCTTTTCCATTGTGTGCCAAGCCGGAAACATAAGGGAGAAAAATATACTTTATAATAACGATTTACTTTCTCTCATAGAGCTGAGATTGGATATTCTGAGCCTTGTCTTCCATTTTGAATATTAAATTCAGTTTCTCTCTCAAAGCCAAAGAGAGTGAAAACTTTTTTTTGTGGAATATGATGATGACGAAAACTTGGTAGAAAGTAGAAGGAGAAGGTGAGAGCTATATAAGAGCTTCCCTGTTTTTTTACGGAGGAAAAGTTGATGTGGATATTCCGTGTCGGTAGGTTTGTTTATGGGGAAAGTGAATATGACTATGAGAGAGTCCAACGCCAACAATTTTTTTGTATACGAAAATTTTATATAATAAGTACAAGCTATAAGTATATATGGCATAAAGTTGTAAGTGAACTTTCATTCTCATCGTCGTCATCATCATTGTGGCCACGGCTTTCGTGTTGAGGAGAAAGCCAAAAGCTGTAGACTGTGGACTACATGAGAGCAAACTCAAAATAACATTATCCTTATCGTTTGTTGTGTGTTTCATGAGTTGTGTGCTTGTCTCCATATTTTCCATGAGGAAATATAAGTGAAAGCAAACAGTTACGAAGCTGGAAGAGAGATAAGTAGAAATATTGCGAGACAAAATCAAAACACACAGACGACACAGAGACAAACACACACACAAAGCTTAAAGTTTGTAAATGTTTTGGGAAGAGATGTAAAAGGAGACAGACTGGAATAAAGTGTACATAAGTTTAAGTAGCTGATTCTGATGCTGATGATGATGGTGGTTTAGTTTACATTTATATGGTTGAGAATTTCCCTTTAAAAGCTTTGCAACATTGAAACTTGAAACCCTGAAACGGCTCTCTCCTCTTCTTTCTCGTGTTTTGTTTGTTTATTTGTAAATTAGTTTCAGAATCCTGTGCTATCATTTTAGCCCTCAACACAAAACACACACAAATATATAAATACGTAAGCCATAAATCTTTTTTGTGTTGATTTGCGTTACTATTTTGATAGTACAAATCAAATAGAAAAGTATCATTATTTTATAATTATAATTTGATTATCATCGTGATCCACAATAAGTTATCCTAGAATTTTGGACCTTTTTATGTTGCGAATAATTGCAGGAAGAATTTAGTGTCATACTATATATCTAAGTTGAATGGGAAATAATTCCAGCTTGAATATTAATTTTATTGGCATTTTGGTCACCCATAAACAAAAATGAATAAAGGAATGAAACCTGCATTTCCTTTAGCCAACTTTCGGCCTACATTCAACTTAACATTTTTTCATATCAATATGCATAATTTTTATGCATACCTTGAGGGCTTGCAACTTTGCTCACTTCTCATTTTGCAATATCAACATGAGCCAAAAAACCAGCAACATTTTACATAATATATATTTTTTACATTAAGTTGTAGGCTATAGGTTAGCATGGGAAAAACTCATTATAATTTCAATTTTTTTTCACCGACTCCCAACTCAAACAATCTGGCAATCAGCAACCACCAAGAAAGTTGACAAGTAAAAGAAAGTACAATGTCCTTATTACACTCAAGGTTGAATGTTGAATGTCTCACAAAAAAAGTAAATTAACTTGGTAGAAAATAAAAAAACAAAGAAGAAAGAGGTTCTGCTTCTACTAACACTTAAGAACACTGCAATTCCTTTCTCTTGTGTCATGTGTGAACAACGTACACTTCAATATCAGCAGGGTAATAATTTATGTGCGTGGTGCTAACATTCCTTTTCCTTTCAAGGAAAAAGTTTTTCTTATAAGATATACAATAATTTTATATCATTATAGAAGTTGGTGAAGGAGAAAATGCTAAATACTTGTTTCCTTTTCTGACTTTCTTTCTTTCCTTTTTTACTCAATTTTTTCTCTAGTTCCCCAATGTAATCAAGTGATAACCAGTGACGCTGGGCGAAATGGAAGCTTCAGCTCACCCAACTACCCACATTACTACACAGCAAAAACGCAGTGTCGCTACGATTTTATTGGGCATGGAAAAGAACGTGTTCAAATCTTATTCACGGACTTTAGTCTCCACCATCCGGATGAGAGGGAGCAGGATCAGGCCATTAATCTGGATAAAAGTAGAGGCGGAAGTGGTAGCGGTGGTGGTGGTGGTGGTGGAAGCAGTCATGGCAGTGGTCAAATACTATTCGCTACAAATCCCTATTCTTCCTATTACTTCTCGCCGGTTGGAGGCTTTCAACGGGGAAGCTATTCTCCCCATCCAAATCTTAATTGGAATCGGGTTAATGAGAAAACTGGGCTTGGCGTTGATAGCAAAAGGTAAGAAAAAAAATAAATGAATTGAGAGTGAGTATTACAATTGTTGGCGTTGAAATGCATCTACATTTTTCCCCAGTCTTCTCTAAATCATAATGATGTAGAAGGAAACACGTCACTCGTCACGCTAGTCTGTGCAATGCAATACCTGTTTAATTTTAATTCCCATCCTTCCTCTTCTCATCTCTGATCAAAGGGAATAATTGTCAGAAAGTGTTTCCCACATGGGTGGCTTTCCAAGATGCCTCAATTTAAGTTCAAAGGGAGGAGGAATATATAAGTATTATGTGCATAGGAATTAATGTTTAGCGAGAACTATCAAAGCACATGTGGTCTTATAACGTGTTTTTAATGAGGACAAGTAAAGCAAAAGCCAAGCCACTTTACACAATTTCACAAGGACTCACTAGGTATCATTGTAATAGGGAATCACGGAATTAGAATCACTTTTGATTGAGGACGACGCAAACGAGGAGAGGATTTAAGGAGAAATCACAGTCAACAGTGAACAGCTTGATAAAAATTGGAGAAGAAATTTAGAAAGGTAGAAAGATATGGTTGGCGTTGTAATTTCGCATGTTAAACATTTTTCCTGAGAAGCTCTCTTTGGCTTGATGCTGAGAGGACATTATTAGAGTGATTCTGATTACAAGGAAAAGCAAACCGGATTGCTTTGATGCGGAATTTGGAACTGCTAGTGAGCAGCAATTTGCCTAAAAATTAACTAATTTGTAATAATTGTATATGCATGATCCTTGTTATTTTATAAACGTAAGTAGTGCAAGCTTAGAATTAGAAACTAGCAGAGGAAATAGAAGGAACCGCAGAGATTTCTCCGCATTCTTTTTTATTTTTACTAGGATTTCTCAACCAGAATATTATGGTTGTTAGTTATAGTGTTATGTTGTAACTACTTATCTTTTAGGTATAAAATAAACAGAATACTGAAGAGGAACAAGATGGCGAAATGTTATCCATCCAACATCCAACACGACATAAATAATTTATAAACTTTCAGCAACAGTCTATATACTGAGCGGCGTCAAGAGGAAGCAACATAATATATATTTTTGTTTTTATTACTTTTTCGTTTTGCGTGTTGTTTTATTCGTTGGTAGTCAGAAGAAAAACATGATGATAGATTATTTACATGGGTTTCGTGCATTATAAATGAGAGCAAAAAGGTATGAGCTAGATTTCCAGGGAAAATTTAAGAGCTGCAGGCTACCTACAACAAATCCTAAAGTAAGAAGAAGTACAGGGAAAAGATCAAGGTTAGGATTAAATTATACATGATTGAGAGTGCATATCAGCAAGAGTGAGCAACTTCTACTCTTCCCGGAAGTCGTAGAATGTAGTGACGGTGAGTAGCAATAGTTTTGCATAAGGAACGATAGGATTTTGATGGAAATGGAATGTAAAGTAATGAGTTTGGATTTGATTAAATCCAGCAAATGGATCCAGATGTAGATGAAATGAAAGTGGAATTTAGTTTTCTTTTTTTTGGGGGGGGGGGGATGTACAGATATTTTGAGAAAAGATTATTATGATAATGTTCGACGACGATGAGTGAATTGTATACCTGGAGCAAAATCACAGTAAATGGATTTTAAATAACATTTTGATTTGAAATAAAATACGGATTTTCTTCCAATTTTTCAGGTGTATAGGAGCTGACGTGGTGCTGGCTTACATTCACATTGACAATCAGCTAGAAAAAGTTGCAGAATATTGTGGATACTCTCTACCTCCTCCATTGATGTCGAGTGGGCACCGCTTAACACTCGAATTTAGTGGGGCAAGCTCTTCCAATTTTGCGAGGGGGTTTCACGCCACTTATGCTTTTGTTGAAGGTACAAATAATTTATTGTATTCTTAGGTTTGGTTGTTGCTCTTCAATAAATTGTAATCGCATACGAGTTTTACTTTGTATTCTTTTTTCCATTAAAATCAATCCAGACTTCGGAATAACAACCGGCCGCCAACTCCCCGACTTCCCTTGTGGCTTCATATTCAACAGTACCGAAGGTGTGAATGGAACCTTCGCCTCACCCAACTTCCCCGGGCTCTATCCCCGTAACACCGAGTGCCATTACTTTTTTCATGGGGATGAGGATGAGCACGTGGCCCTCACTTTCAATTACTTTCACATCGATGGGATCCTCCCGTAAGTAACATTGAACCTTCCCAATCTTGTCCGCCTCGAAAAAAATTTATGCTTCATCTGATCTTCGACTGATCATCTCATCAAATCTTCATCTCAATGTGTTGCTCACTGCTCAGAGTTTAACGACCATAAAACACGCAAACTTTCCTTTCCTCTTGACCCTTTTGAAAGGTTGAAGTTTTAAAGGGAAACTTTGCAGGAGTACGAAGCCATTTTATAAATTCTTTAACGCAATCAAATTATAAATGGACTTTTTCCTCCACCAGCTAAAACACCGAAAAAGGGAATGGGTCGAATGGGACATAAATCAAATTTTCATTAGGCTTTTTCCTTTCTCTCTCTTCCTCTCCAGGTCTATTACAAACTGCAGTTTTTTGTTTGGATTGAATTTTTCATTGGATTCGACGATTCTTTACTCCTTTCTTTTGTCCAAAAAACATTTCTTCAGTACCAATTCCGACTTGGTTAATCTCTCTAAATGGATGTTGTTTTTGGTTCGTATTTATGTTTCTCTTGTTGCTTTTCTCTTGGTGAAGAAAATAAGAGAAGGATTTTTTTTTTCTTGCATCCAAATCCAACATTCCAATTCCCAATCATGACTCTCTAGTCTGGTCTTGGACGATAGAGAGATGGAGACATGCACATTGCACACGTAGTCGCATTAGTCCCAATAATATCCTTCTGTTGTTATTGCTGCTTCTGCTGCTCCTGTTCATGATGATGGTGATGATGATGGTTATTATCCAAGTAGGATGTAAGGAACAAACGAGAGGAAACTCAAGGAAGTTCATAAAAACCAAGAAAATTGCTAGTAATTTGAGGTAGTCTTTCTTCATCATTGAGTCCAGGCCAGTCCACACAGTCCAGAGCTCTCCTTCATTCCCTTTCTTTACTTTTCCTCTTTTGGTCTTGGTGAAATCAGAAATAAAAGGGAAATAAATGTCCAGACCTAAAGTGAAAGGGCATAGAAACACACAACAGCAGCAGGTTTCTTTTTTTGTTTTGCCATTAAGCATTGATAGAATTCCCAAGATTAGTGGATTTTCCTTCACATTTTTCCTATTTTTTTCTTACTCTTATGTTGCTTTCGCTTTGGAGATTGGAGAATTTCTTCCTATCGGAAAAACCAAACGCCGATGATTTTTTTCCCTTATTCTTAAATACACGCATTTTCTCTTGTTTTTTTTCGAGACCATTCACTCTCGCTTGATCAACTAAACTTAAGGCATAAGAGGAAGGGAGAGGGAGAGCGGCGGAGCTTTGTTAAAAGCAAACAAAAGAAAAGGAAAAAGAATATATTATCATCAGCATCATCATGATTCTTATGGTGGAGAAGGAGAAAAACCTTGAGAATGAATGAATGTATTTATCCCAGCATCTGTTTACTTATTTTTCCCCTTCCTTCTCACTTCTCAAAAAAAATCCAACAACTGTTACAATTTTCAATGGAGAGAGAATGTATATGTTGTGCGCCGTTATTTTTTTGTTTGTGCTCAAATTCTCTCACGTACATTTTGCACCATCTTCTCAAACAGTTGCCCTTTTTTCTGGTAACTTAAGCTCCATCGCCACTCCATTTTGCAATTTCTATCAATTGTGTTTGGGTGAAATTTGAACATGAATGGAGTATGTGATGATGGAACGCCGACAGAGGAAGAAAAATAAAGGAATTTACTTGCAAAAAATATGACTGCAAGAGAGAGAAAGTAGCACACATAAAAAACATAAAATACACCACATGTGTGAATATTAAGCTCATATTTTTCCTTATTCTAATTTTGTCCTAAATATTTTTCCATTTTTTTTGAACAGGTGTAGCGAAGCATCCCACTCGGATTACGTGGAGTTTTCGAATTTTATGCCGGTGGACACCCGGTTTCGACGCAAGTGTGGCTATGAAAGTCACCCTTTTTTGGTGATATCTGAAAAAAACTTTTTCCGAATGAGTTTCATGTCTAATGAAAGATATGATGGGAGTGGGTTTGTTGGGAGCTATCATTTTACCAACAATTTGGACCATGTTTATGCCGCTGCTAATGGCGTGGGTAGTGGAAAAAGTGGGGGTGGGAGAAAAATGAAGATTTTCTCTGCTGACAGTGATCCTGACAAGGCGAGCGAAGGGAAGGAGAAGGATGGAGGTGTTAGTGGGGCTGCTGACTTGTCATTTCGAGCTATTCCCATTTTATATCAGTTGTGTAAGTATTTGAAGGGAGTTTTTTTTTGGCTTGGATTTTCCTTTGACTTTTTTTTCAATGGAATAAAGAACATTTCTTCTCCCTTTTACTTTGATCTGTACAGGTTTTCTCATTATAATCTTCCTCCCATTATCATCAACGCGTGTCATCGTTATAAACTTCCACACCAGATCATCATGATCCATTTGATGATCATTTATTACCATCAAAATCAACCTAATTCCAAAAAAGGAAGGATTGGGTGAACTTAGGAATCGTGACCTGAAGTATAATTGCAAGAAGACAATGCATTTTAATATAAAAATTTATAATCATACATTTTTAACTATTAAAACACACTTCAGATCTTCCAACTTGTCAGTAGCATAAGATGAGTGAGATTGGATCAATAATAATAATAATTTTATGTCGATATCGACTGGTTGAAGAGTGACCTTGTTTTTATAAGGTTTAAGGTAAGTTAAGTAAAGATTTGCCAGGTTATGTGCATCTTTGGCTCATCAAATCATCATTTAAAATTTAAAAGATCACCAAAGTAAAATATAAATACTAAGGAGAAATAACTTATTTAAAAACCTATAAAAATTAGAATATTTGGAGCAAAATGAAAAGTATACTAAACTACAACAAACAAATCAAGAATTTGCACAATAAAAACATTTTATGTATGGAAGAAAATTTTGATATATACAATCAAAAGTTATGTATACCAAATACTAAAATGTATTATTACTTATTTCAATTTTATCAAAATCAAAAGTGGAGCATTATAACAATTAGTGGTACAATTATATTGATGAAGTGGTTAATGATGATGAAATATTTTGTAATAAAAATATTTTAATATTAAACCTAAACAAAATTATCTTGATCGGGTATTTTTTTCACGCATTCAAAATCCTCAAGATTTAATCAGCATTTTACTTAATTTTTTGCCCTTTTTCCAACTTTATCTATTTCTCGCTGGATTTAGGTGGATGTTCCTTGTCGGCGTGTCGGCTCCCACTTTATCCAAAGAAATCCTTATAAAGCCATGAAATTAAGGAGGAGATTTTCCTCTCCCTCCAACATCCAAAGTTAAAAACAAGAAAGGATGAAGGAAAACGGGATTCTTTTTCCTAAATGGAATTTACTTCGACTTTGTTGTGGTGCTTTGAGGAATCAAGTCCAAAAGTCGAAGATCCAACATCCAAGTCAGCATTGTACTTTTCTTCTTCTTCTTTTCCTTCCTTTTTCTTTTGGAATATAGAACTAGTCGACTACCCTTTACAAAAGCAAGTAGATATTGTAGTTTAGTAAAGGTTGGGTGGAACAAATGACATGATGAAAATGGAATAAAATAAAAAGAATGGGAAAAGTCAAGAAAAAGATTGTTAATCGAGTTATACAAGATACATGACTTGGGAGAAGAAGAACAAGCAGGAGAAGAAGCACAATGAAAGAGAGAGAGAGGAGAGAAAAAGCGATATTTTTCCTTGTAATACTTTTTCTGAAAGCTCTGAAGAAAATGGCTTGGATTGCAGTATATCTACCCTCTCCTAAAACAAAACTACTAAAGAAACCCTACGGGCAAAATAAGCTATGTGGGCAGTGCAATTTGGGATGTGGGTATATGGATATGGATGCATTATAGATAAGTCTTTAGCTTAAGGAGAAATGTCTAAGTGGTCAACCTTTAAATATGTCTTGTGACGTGTCCTTCCTACTTTTTCCTACTCACAAAAAATATCCGCCAACAAGTCGCATTATATTATGTACCTATATATAAAAATAAGAAGAGAAAGCCTAAAGAAAAAATGTTACATGCTGGTCTGGTCTGGCTTGGGTTTACTCATTCATTTTTTGCCCTCTTTCTCTTTGCTCCAAAGTTGTTTAAGTTGTAATGCAAGTGAAAAGGGAAAAAAGTATGAAAAAAATTGTCTTAGCACGAGTACCCACTACCCACATACATATGATGGTAACTTGGAAGACGCAGTTTATTGCAAAACTTGAATGTTGAAGAGAGAATAGGCCAGGCCATGCAGAGATGCAGAGGGCAGGCTCTTTAAGTCATTTATGTTTAGAAAATTTATATACAATAGGGAGTTATAGGAAAGTCTATATCATATTGTATAAGTGTTTGTGCATTGTGCACCGGTGTTGGACTTTTTTCTGAAGATTTTTTTCTCTCTCCAAAAGCACAAATAACTCAGATTCAGCAGACCTCTAGCTCTCTGTCTCCATTCCATAACATTATGATATGATGAAGGGGGAAAATAGAAGATAGAGGAGACTGAGGAGAGACGGCATATTTTCTAAGGGATATATTCTCAAAGCTGTAGCAATATTAGAGCATTATTACATTAATTCCCTTTTAATTTAGATAGATACTAGCGATAAAGTTTGAATCCTCACGGATTTATTAGGGAGGGTGAGGGTAAGCCCGCAACTGCATTAGTGAGAGAGGGAATAAGCTAGATAAAATGGGGAAAATATCAAAGACAAAGAGAGGATGAGCATGAAAGCCGAAAGTCAACGTCAAAGGGAAAAACACTATCAACTATATGGCCTAAATGCAGTTGCTTATGTCCTATAATATAAAAATACAAACACCTATAAATTCCTATATCCTATACATACGTTTTTTTAAAGTCGAAACGTCAGACGAAACTATAAACTAATGTAGAAAAATATGCTGAGCTTTTCCTTCCTTTCTTCCTTCCAACTTTCAGTCAAAAAAGTCGCTGTTTGACAAAAAGTTGCAAAAGCAAAAGTCCAAAGATGACAGACTACATTACATGCATACTGTCACAGTACGCTATATGCTCTACTGCTCTATTGCACTCCGATGCATATATTATATTATTATACTTTTATTGTTATGATTATATCCAACCAAAAAGAGGACAATTCTTTCTTATTCTTCTACTAAATCCGGAGGAGACAACCCTATTTTTATATATAGGAGACAGCTTTTATACAAAAACAACTGACACAGTTTTTTTTGTGTGATGTGATGACGATGACGATCCCCCGTCTACGTCACTCACAATGATGTGAGTGACTTCTTTTCCTAACAAAAAACTTGACAGATTACAAACTTCTTTTAGGACAAAACTAAAAAGACACTCACATTCACATGTATTACATCTACTACATCATAATCAAGTGAAAGTATATAAAAAAGAAGAAGACAAAACTTTTTTCCTTCCTGTTCTTTACCAACCAAACCAAACCAAACCAGGAAAGGAAGTTTAACTCAATTTTGGGTTTTCATTCTTTCTCAAAGGTACATATTTATCTTATACACATCTATATCTCTATGGTGGAAAAGTAGAAGCTCACTTTTTATTTGATGAAAAGGAACCCAACAGAAACTCTTCCCATTTCCATCATCAGTCATTCAGTTAACTTGTGTGAAACTCATTCAATTTTATATATTTTCTTGCCTCAAGCAACCCAAAGAAAACAAGGATAATAATCATGTGTGTGTTGACTTGTGTGTGTGTATCTTTTGAAAAGAAAATAGAATCTATAATAATATGTTATTTTTTTACAAAAAAGAAAGTTGAAACTCAAGTCAACCAAACAATAATAAAGTGGATGCAATATATAAATGTGTACTGATACTCTCAGCTCAAGAAAATCAGGATGAAAATGAATTGAGCACGAAAAACCCCCGATTTTTTTGTGATGTTAAACTTGATTCAAGATTCTTAAAAAAACAAGTTTTAGCCCAATTCTTTGAGTTGAAAAGTTGAGTATATGGATCTGGATCAACTGGGTAGTAATGTAATGAAAAAAATCTATTTCCATTGAGGATTCTCAGAATCATGCCGAAAAGCTGGAGTCGTAAGTAAATACCTTCTTGGAACGAGCTGCGGAGCTGAGGACGAGAGGATAAGATTCGCGATGAGATGCTTCTTCATATCATATTATATTATTCTCTGTGGATTATCATCATTAATGGAAGTGGAGCTCTAGAAAATGGAGGAGAAATGAAAAGTCAGATAAGATAAGAAGCGATGCTCAAAATAGTTTTGCTAACTTTTCCAACTCAACTGTATATATACTGTGGCATAGTTTCAATGTAATAAAAGGGCCATTAGCTCAAACTTCAAGTCTTCAAGGGAGAGTGCCAGTCGGTAGTCGGCAACTTTGTAAGGGAAAGTAATAAAAATGTAGGAATTAAAACGAAGTATACAACACACAATGTTGAATGTTGAGGGCAATGCCGAAAGTCAAACTGATACCGATTTTTATACCTACTTCCGCTTTGGTTTTGGGTATACAAGAAAAGGAGAAATCGTTTGATAAAATCATCCACATCTACCTTTTTACTTACGTGTTGTATCTAGTTGTGCTGAAGCTCAGACATGAAGAGGCTCTTTTGGTATTTATAAATTAGAGATAGGAGCTAAATGAAAAGTTTCTAGGTGAATGGAAATTCTTCCTGATACTTTTTGCCTTGTAGTGCTCATGAATAACATTAATTTTAAATGAGGAAAAATAGTATCTATCCCAAAACTCAACGGGGTTATTTCCTCCAATAATAATTGCAAGCTTAGATCGCAGGTAACGAAAACTCATCAGAAAAGTAGATGTTATAGGCTCCCAAAATATTAAAATAGTTGGATGAAACAGGATGTAAATAAGTAGCGGAAGGTTATTTTTTCCGTAGTTTAAGTGGATTCAAAGTCGTTTCGATATTTATTCTACCGTGAAGGAAAACAGACAGACGGAAAAATCGACACGAATATGTAATGTGCATGCGGAGAGTGGAATTGACCTACATTTTTTTGCCATTTAATGCATCGTCGAGTTTAGTTTGGGAAGGTACATTTTTTTGGATTCTGGCATGGCATGGTTTAGTTTGGTTACGCTACTCAACTCCCCATGGATATTTTTCGAGTAACTTGTTTTCCACTTTCATTGCCAAAAAATGGGAAGTTGAGGAGAAACAAATAAAGGAAATCTCTGAGAAATCGAAGAAGATCGAAGGGGCCAAGAAGACCAAAATCAATTGAATTCTTTACTATATATTTATGTGTGTGTATTTAGGAAGTAGGAAAGGAGATCCGTTATTTCTACCAAAAGAAAACATGGAATCGATGATGATAATGACAGAATAACATATATTCCAAGAAAATCCATTAGACGTAGTAGTGCGTGATACATGCAATTTTTTTTCCACTGCCCTTTTCTTCTGAACGGCACAAAACATCAACAAAACATAAGCGTAATTCTAGGAAAGAGGAAACCAATCATGTTTCATTGGGGAAAGGAAAGATGACAAAACAAGTTTGCCAATTTGATCCAATACAATATAATAATGTAGCAATGTGATGTGACATTCATTAGGAAATGATTAACAACATAATCTTTTACTTCTCATCGCATCTGGCAGTCTGGCATCACATTCAATTGCATTGCACCAAAATATATATTATATGTTGCTGTGTTTGTTTTGTACTGTACTGTATTCCGGTCCATTACCGCTCCCGGAAGTAAATCACAAAAAATAACTGCTTTTTTTATAAACCCAATACTTTCATCTGCTTTGACCAAAGATGAAGAGAAACAAGGGAAAGGAAAAGAGAGAGGAAATGGGACGGAAGCATGAGGGAAAAGCAGACCACACAAAAGTCAAACAATAGTTAATGACGTAAAAGTATAACAAGTTACAGACAGGCTATATATACATTCTAGATAAGTAGCTATACACACCACTATATAAAATAGTGCTGAGTCAAATCACTTTATGTTATTATATCCTTCCATTTCATTACCAAAGATTGGATAAAAAAGGTTTGCTACGGCTTATTTTATCCGTTATTAGCTCGCTAAAGGAGAAAGTCTGAATCAAATAAAAAACCATCTTTCATCTCTTGCAAATATATCCGAGAATTTGCCCATTTCTGCCAATGACCAAGAATTCTTGAGTAACTTTAACGTTCTTTATAGAAAAGACGCCAACACAATTGTTCATGTTGCAGGTGAGTTTCTATTTGGAAGGAGAATACAAACATCTCGATTTACTTTTCAAGTGATAAATTACCCCTTGCCAATTTCAGAAGGAAGACATCAATCAGGTCAAAGCCATATAGATACATTTGAATTGCATTTTTTGAGAAGAAAAAAAGCTACCTACTTTGTAGGTAGTAGGTAGATAGGTAAGTATGTATAGTTTTCACGTCGCTGAAGATTTCTAGCAAAATATATATTTTATATGTTTTTAGGTTAATCCTAGGAAATTTCCATTCCAAACATTTTCACCCAATGGTTCCACTCACGAAAAAGAATCTAGAGATAGAGCTACATAAATTGACTCCACTACTCACTCTCTGATACTCTCAACTCAACCCACTTGACTTGTGGCTGTGGCTTGTCTTTGGATTTTGGTGAATGTGAAAGTCAATAAGAACAAGTCACGTCACAGGACAAATCTCCAATGACCAAGCCAAAAGATGGAGATGGATGACTTTAAGAAAAGCTGAGTTTTTAGAATTTGGGATGGGCAAAGATGGACAATTTTATGGAGTGAAAAAATACATTGGTTTGGTTTTGGTTTGCATTTTGCGTTTCGCATCGCATCCGTTTTTAGGTTCAGGTGAACTAGTTTTTTGTTTGTAGGTCAATTTTTTTCAACTTCATTGATTTGCTAAAGCAATGTCCATTGAATCGGAGGGAATTTCACTCAATTTGGAAAATTGAGGAAAAAAAGGATTATTATAAAGGGGAAGCGAGGAAGATGAAAATGTGTCGTGAGTCAAAGGGATCAAGGCACAGTCAATCACATTGAAAGCCTATAGTCAATAATAATCCCACATTAAAAACAAATTTTTTTCTAGTTTTGCGTGTAAGTCAAGTCTAACCTTTTAAAAACTTGAACTCATATTCTTCATGAGCATAATTTAGATCTACAAACCTTTCTAAGTTGAGGTACATTCAATCTATCATATAATATATTTATTTTATTTTTGGGAAAATAAATAATCGGCTTCTAACTTTAACTAAAATGAAATAGACCCAAAAAAGGAGTGAGTAAGCAAGTTTTAAGTTGGGAAAAGAGAAGAGAAGAACAAATCTAGAAGATTGGAAAATGCACCCTGCACCCTTCGTGCTTTCCTCGTCACGATGTGCAATTCAGCAAATCCATGGGATAATTGGATTGCAAGGGATTGACCTAATCGTATTTTAAGCTGAGAAAGTGAGAAGCAAAGTCAGGGTTGAGATTCAGAACGACATTGTAGATTATTAAGTGGATTGGATTGGGTTTGCAATTTGGATTCCTTCAGTTAACAAGAAAGAAGTGGAGAAACATCAACCTTCTTTCTCTCAAATGATGATGATGATAAGATCATTTGCTTCCAAAACATGTCTGACTCTTGATGATCATGATGATTATAACTTTGAGTGTATGAAACATGAAACAACGCATTTCCTGACGACCTGACCTGACCTACTTCCAGAAAAACCCTGTTGTGCGAAGTAACCACTCCATAATTAAATTTCCCAGCTTAAAACTTCCCATTCGTCTTCTCTCCATATTAAATTGCTCTCCTAAACTCTACTTCAATTTCCCCCCGTAAAAGGTAAGTATAAAACCGTAAAACACCTGAAGTTCTAAGTATTCATTATCCCTCCATTTAATTAACATTGTAAAACGATAAATTTCCCATTTTGGCATCTGTTGTTCAGCCTCCCTCTTCCTTACTCCTCGCTTTGATTTCTCCCCGCACTTCCCATATATCACGAAGAGGAAAAGTATATAAAGTATGTAATTTGAGCCCATTCATCACACCACGCCACCTTTTTCCCACTCCAAAATTCCAAAAGCCAACGCCAAATCTCAACAGTGAAAAACAAAACTAGGAACATTTAGTAATATACATACATATTTTTATATAGCAAAATTCTTCTGCTGCATTCAATTCATGGTGAAAGGAAAAGTTGCGAAAAGGCTCCAATTCATTTCAGAAGGAGAGCAAGAGAGCCCATTGTGCGGTTTCTTCTCCACTTGTTTTTCATCATTTTGATTTCCCCACAGTACTCCCAACTTTCCTTTATATATTTTCTACAGAGAAATAACATGGATGGAAGAGAGAGAGAGAGGAGGCGAGCTAAATTCACAGATTTGCATTTTACGTGAGAACTTGTCCGACAGACCCAAACCCAACTATTATGGACGTGTGTGTTTGTGCTCTACTTTTAAGATTTCCCTAAAAATATACATTTCCCTTTTCACTATTTCTCTAGTCCAGTTTTCTCTCTGGGAAGTGGGTATATATGTTTATGGTGTAGTAGAAAATTATGTACTTTACGCTGCATTTCCTTTACTGTATAATTTTAAAGCCTGTGTATATTTTTGTATAATATGATGGGAATGTTTGATGCTAATATAAAATACAACTAATAACAATCGTAGTAAGTAATAGTAATAATTTTTGGGGAGGATAATAAATGGGCTCTGCACATGCCATGCTGTTCCCATTCTGCTGCACAACGTTATTACTATTACGTTGTCTGAGGCCTGAGGACGAGAGGAGGCTAATCTTTGAGAGAAAGAGAAAGGATATATGATGATGGCCTGATGGCCGTTGTTGTTTTGTGTTATGATATGTTTTTATGTTTTTCCTTCCTTAAATGCTTGTTTAGTGGGTAAAATAAGGATGGAATCATGAGTCATGAGCAAATGCATGCATCATCAAGGATGATGTAAAGTCTAAAGTGGGAGAGGGAGAGCGCTTGGTGGTATGGTGGAAGGAGGAAATGAAACAGGCGGAGAAAATTTTATGATTTATACCGCATCCACTTTTCACTTCACACTCTCTTCTAACTGGGATATTATTGCTGCTCGTGAGTCATGAGGTAGTTTTTGGGGGAGTGCAGAAACCCACGTAAAAAAATTTACGTCGTGCATGCTTTACATTTTATGAAACTTCTATACCAACAATTAATTCACTTATCTAATCATAGGAAATATTTTTAAATACAAATAAAATAATAATTATGACGTTGAAATGAAACATAAGTCGAATTTTTAAGTTTAACTAGAAAAATTCTGGCAATCTTTTTATTACATTATTGAACATTAAATCCATCCACATTTTTTTCACATACTCAGCATTTTTACAAAACATTTAAAAAACAGCAGACATTACAAGAAGCACACAACAGCATTCATTTAAAACAACGAAGGTCAAAGTCACAAGATGATTCATTTACATAACGGTTGAGATATAAAAGAGTATAGTTTGAGGTTTGGTTTTTGGAAGGAGGTTGGAGGTACAAAAGAAATTCCAGGAATAGCACGCTAAAAATGTAAGATTGGCTATAAAAGGAGAGAAAGAAAGAGAAACGGAAATGGGGAGAAGTTTTCCATTCCACATGCATTCCAGGAAAA